>PQXK01000017.1:0-134917 GCA_004786245.1 Botrytis hyacinthi
AATTTTATAATATTAAATCATATAATATATTATCAATCGATATGTAGATTTATTAATAAGATCTTATTGAGTGATTTAGTATACTTGTTATGGAGTTTTATACTTTGTTTAAGTAGCGACGGCGATTTTCGATGAGTTAATATGCGAGCGACTTTCTTAATGAATACGCGTACAGCTTTCTTACTACAATTCAAGCATGTAGATGGAATTTCGAGTGCTAGGTTTGATATTTGGTTGACTATTTGCATACTCGACCTCGTGGTGAATTCGTAGATAGTAAAGATATAAAAAGAACTATCTATTTATCAGCTTGGGTGGGAAATACAGCGATCATAGCTTGACATATGAGGAACGCGGACAGTATGAAGTAGAGTGTCTAGAGTGTTTTGAATTCTGATCCTGTAACAAGTTCGAAGTGGTGTGGTTCTTGACGCGTTGTTAAGTGTCTGGGAGACTCTAGGGATTGGTTTATCATGACGACGACGACGACGACGATGATGATGATGATGATGATGATGATGATGATGGAAAAGAAAGAGTTTCGATGACAATATTGCTTTTGCTTGTTACTCTTAAAGTTATGACTGTTGAAGAAGAGTCGATTTCTTTTTTTCAAGTTTGGTAATATTTGATAGCGCTCATGCAGTCTCCAAGAAAGAAATCACAGATTTTAAGATTCTCGTTCAAAAGGCAACTTGAATGACTACCTCGTCTATAAGTTCTTAGTGAAGCTGAAGACAGAAGTTCGAAACAGCTCCATCTTAGATATTTATATGCAAGATATAAAATATGAGGTCCTTGGTTATAAAGCCTTTGAACTGTCCTACGCCACAATGAGGACCCTCATTATATCCCAAAGTTTAGCGACTGGATAAGTATAAATTGGTCAAAGATGTCCCTCACTTTGAATCTTCAGTTCTTAAAGCGGTTTCGCAAAATCTTCTCTTAAGGCCTGCTTTTGAGAAGACGTGGGTGGAAATTTAGTAAGAATTAGTATTCACTTATCTATTAGAACTTTTACTTTAGAGGAGGGGGAAACAGGGCACTACCTTCTTGGGCATATCGATTTGAAAGTATCGTTAGGTTCCAGGGTTATCGCTGTTGTTTGATAATTGTTGTCGTTGATAGCCATCAAGCTATCCATACTTTTGCTTGTGATTTTACCATCCTTTGGTGTCCATAGCTTACATAGAAAGCGTCTTTACCTCGAGATCTGACTTGATCTTATCGACAAAAATTGTCAGTCTTCAAAATAGGACAATGGAACATGCAGAATGATCAACGATCTTTACCAGAAAGAATATTCAAGTTCAAGCGAGGGAGGTGGGCGATTATATACTCATGCAGATACCGTAGAGGTTAAGACATTGCTCATTCAAAAGGTTACCGAGTATTGAAGCTTACTTCATTCTCATTAATGCAGACATGAAAGCCTGCAAATTTCCATCGAGTCAAACACCAGAATTCTAATCAATCACTTCACCAGTTCACTCCAGTAAAAAAACGTTCCGAGTGCTCATAATCATAATTCATATCTTTGTTAAATCAACTAACTATCCCCTCACTTATAAGTCCTATCCTTGAATCCCCCAATAACCTCCACCGTCCTCGTCCCATCCTCCGCATCCTGATACAATCCCTTCGCAATATCCGGATTCAACTGCAACCTCTGCTTCGCTCTAACCCACTCCTCCATCGTAATTTCCTTTTCAAATCTCGGTTTCACACCCGCCTCCTTCAACACCGGCGAATCCAAAATCGGCTTCAAAACCGTATCATTATGCGGTCTCGCAAAATACAAAAGTCCCGTGCGCTCATACTCCCACTGATCCTTGGGTGGCGCAACGACTCTATGAATAGACGATTTGAGCCAGCCGCCGGTGAGATGCGAGATTGTGTCTGCGAGGTTTACAGTAATGGTGCCGGGTTGTGCGGATACCCACGTCCATTTTCCATCGTCGCCGAGGATTTGCAGTCCGGCGACGGGTTGACGGAAGAGGAGTGTGACGGTGCCGAGATCGGTGTGGCCGGTTGTTTGGCCGTAACCGCTGGCTTCGTGTTCTTCCGGGGTGCGCTTGTGGTAGATCATGTAGCGGAAATGGTCTTCGCTCTTCTTGTCGTAGGTGTGTTGGTTGACGAGATATTCTTCGTCTGGGAGTTGGAGAATGATGGCGAAGAGACGGAGGAGGGGAAGAACAACATTTGAATGAAGAGTTTTGGAGAAGACTTCGATTTCGGGAAGGTGGGCTTGGATGAGAGGAGGCTGAGCATATTTGCCTTCGAAATCTTTGGTGAATTTGGGAATGTTGTAGATCTCGATATTGTCTTTGACTTTTCCAACTTGATGATGGTTGTTTCGTCTCCAGCCGTTGTAATCAGCATTTGCATAATCAACTTCGTACTTGGCTTTCTCGTCCACGGGGAGAGTGAAGAAATTCTTGGCGAGTGTAAATTGACGATCTACTTGATCTTGAGAAAGACCAAAGTTCTTGACATAGAAGAAACCGACATGGTGGACAGCATGTTCAAGTTGTTTGGCGAGACGTTCTTTTCCACCTTCATTGTTGAAGTCTGAGAGGTCTAGCGTCACGAGTTCGGCCCAGGGAAGATCTTCTTTGGTCTCGGGTGGATGTGTGTATTTTGGAAGGTGATCAAAGTCATATTGTGCTGGATCTTGAAGAGTTGGAGTGACCTCTGGAGCCGATGTTACGACTGTTTCGGTTGTGGTAGTAGACATGATGTATGAAATCTTGCAATGAATGATGATTATGATTTCAATCAATTGGCGACGATGACTTACAATTAATCGAGCTTTTAAGTATTATCCATATCTCTATTTCCGGCAATTCGGCACAGCATATTGTATCTCTCGTTTGTGATTATGAGATATCTCCAAAATTTCGTCATCTGCTCCCCGCATGACACCATCACCAAATCGAGCGTTCAACCCCCATAAAATGACGATCATCCACCATGATTGCGGCAACTAGTAGATCTATTTGTACCATTGTCGCTTACGCTTATCAATCCATGGCATTAACAAGCTTCATTGGCGTGTTAATATCCTAAAATTCTCCGGTCCGGATAGAAAACCGGGGTAATTGTGGAATCGCCTAATCGAGGGGTTCGTAATGTAACACAACGACAATTCTCCCAAATGTCACGTCAAGTAAACTAAGATACCAGACGTATCTAAAAAGTGGGATAAATGTTCATCCACTCGCAATGCATGAATTCCAGATAGCAATGTATCCATGGAAAGGTTACGTTCGAGTCTTACGAGACTTTGGGATCAGATAAGAATGACTTCTTTAATTGGAGCGAATGCAGAAATATTTGAAAGACGAGTGATGTTCACTGATGTCGCAATATGATAAATATTGAACGAGCGTAAATTCTGGATCCACAAATCCGAATGGTCGAGAATGGGTTTGAGATGGCGAAGTGTTTGTGAACATATATATGTAAAAGCCAATCGAAACTTTAAAGCAACACCACCCACGTTATATTTGGACTAGAGATTATTTCCCGATCGATCGAGAATAATCATGTCCGAAGTCAAAGAGAAGGGTCTCGGGTCAGATATCTTACCTACAGATGTCACCTCAACAGATGGCTCGATAACATCCCCATCTCCACATCGAAACGCCAATATCGAAGTTCCGCTCAGATCATGGGAGAAGCCCGGATTCAGAGGTTCTCTGCGTCGCTTCCTAAGAATTGTTCAAGGCTACGTGTGGGATGATCCAGACAAACCAGCCATCGAAAAACGGTTCCTCCTCAAACTCGATTTCTTCCTCCTTACCTACGGCTGTCTTGGATACTTCTGCAAGAACCTTGATCAAGCCAATCTGAACAATGCCTATGTTTCTGGCATGCAAGAAGCGATCAATATGAAAGGTAGTCAACTGACATATATGGGAAATGTCTTTACTGCTGGCTATGTCATAAGTCAAATCCCTGCCGTCATCCTAGTTACGCATGTTCGACCGTCGATTTTGATTCCCACACTCGAGGTTCTCTGGTCTATCTTTACGTTCTGTAGCGCGGCTGTCACTAATGTATCGCAATTGTACGCGCTGAGATTCCTCATTGGACTTTGTGAGGGGGCTTTCTTTCCCTGTATCATCTATGTGATTGGTTCCTGGTACACAAAACAAGAGCGAGCGAAGCGTGTAACATTATTTTACTGTACCGCAACTTTAGCCACGATGTTCAGTGGCTATCTTCAAGCAGCAGCTTATGACAACTTAAGCGGACATCTGGGTCATGCTGGATGGCAATGGTTATTCATCATCTGTGGTACCATCAGTCTTCCGGTTGGCGTCATTGGATATTTTTTCAACCCCGATTTTCCCGAAACTACTCGAGCTTTCTATCTCACAAAGGCTGAGATCCAATTAGCCAAAGAAAGACTCCTACGCGATGGTTACAATACACTAGGATCGTCAGCGTGGGACAAGAAAAAGCTTTTTCGAATGATGGCGCAATGGCAATTCTGGGTCTTACCGTTCGGTTATTTCTTCATCCAAGCGAGTCTTCCATCCCAACAACCGGCATTTGCATTATGGTTGAAAGCTAAAGGCAACTCTGTCTATGATAGAGATGTTCTCCCAACAGCTCAAGCTGGTATTGGTGTAATTGTTCAAGTTGTAGCCGCTATGATCTCGGATTCTAACCTCTTACACGGAAAACGTTGGCCACCCATACTGGTAATGCAACTTGGAACATTCTTCAGCGCAGTCGTGCTAGCTATCTGGATGGTACCTATCAAGCTGAAGTTCGTTGCGTTTTATCTTGCATATTTCTCAGCCGGTGTGCCGGGAATTTGGTTTTCTTGGTATCCAGATCTTATGTCTCATGATCATGAGATGAGGGGATTTCTGATCGCAACAAGTAATATGTTTGGATACATTATGCAGATATGGTACTCGGATGCGGTATGGAGAACTGAAGAAGCGCCTGAGTTTCGTCTGGGTTGGATCGCTGCAGCGACCTTTGGAGCGGCGACTGCTTTGACAGCGTTATTGACGAGATTTCTCGAGAGGAGAGATGAGAGAAAAGGAATTGGAGCTTTTGGGGTTAGATCGAACGACCTGGAAAATTCGAGAGGTGGAGGCTCGATAGAAACTTCACAATGATTATATAATAGATAGACATCAATAATGAACATGATTTGCCCTTCTGTGTTAATTTTCTTACTTTCATAGTTCAGCTATCTCCAGTTACAAACCTATCCTTTGTGAGAGAACGATACGAGTTCTCAAACAAAGTTTAAATTCATGATCCGTTGATCGATGCACCTCGAGGAAGTCGCTAATTGCGTCTTGTCTTATCAACCTGCAAAGTGATCTCTTTTGCTATTTCTTGCATATCACTACCTGTCACAAGCTCGCTGTCCTATTTCTCAGCAGTCTAGTCCGTGCCGTAGAGAAGCAACTTGAGACTATGGCCAGAATTCAGGACCACTTTCGTGCCTTGCGATCAAGCCTACAAGAAATCCGATAATGACTAATATGGGCATTATAGCAATGTATGCTAAGCCAGCATGTGTAGATACTAGTCATATTGGTAAAAATTTGACCCGTGGCCGGTTGATTTGATCCTCAGACAGGCTTGGTACGCTACTCTTAAAGATGAAATGTAGAAAGTAGTGGTGATCGGAACCAAAAAGTCTCGTTAGTTCTCTTGGATTTATTATAGTGTTCGATATTCTAAGACGTTCTATCTATAATTTCATTTTTCAAAATCTCGAAAGCGTGAGTTTTTATCCAGCTAGTATATGTTAATTATTGACCACCCGAGTAGTTTGAGTAAACAAGAACGACAGAGTTCTAATCCAACAGTGATATTGCCAAAATACACCATCGAGCTCGTCGAGTATCCCAGAAAATTTCCTTTTTTATGCACGAAGACTTCATTTTGCAAAGTAAATTCGATCTTCCAACATCCGAGAAAAGGTCTATGGCTGGGTCTCAAAGTCGTCACTTTGAGGAAACTGGACATCTCTTTTACCCAATTTCTTGAATGTTCATTACATCCGTAATTTCCAATCTTTATGAATCACGTAGATTGAAACAGAGAGCAGTGAGTCTTACCATTCCAAACATAATCACAAATATGACAGATATTGTGAAAAAACTCCTCCAAGATGTTGAACGCTTTGTAAACCCGCAGTCTCCCTCAAGTCATAGGTATAGAGCATTGCATAAATTGTATATAATATCAAGAGAAGTTATCAAGCAAAGCAAAGCAAAGCAAAACAATCATAAGAAGTAAACAAGATTCGAAGTGGAGTAAGTTGGCAATATATCATATTTCACGTGCTACGCCGCTTGTATGCATTACCTACCTAGTATATGTGGATCAAACGTGAAGCGTATCGAAACAAAATCATAGTATTTCACTAATCGTTGATCGATATTTGTGTTTGAGAGGAAAAGGCTTGCTGTAAGGGTGGTGTGAATTGATGTTTGATATTCTTTTGATTATTGAAGCTTGAAAGAATGATCAATAAACAGACTTAGATACTCAGAAAATAATATGATCTTCAAGTGAACCACTGATCACTGACGGGTATTGATATTCAACAAATTTCTGTACAATATCCATCAAGAAAAAAAGAAGATGCTCGAAGCTTCCAAGGAAAGCGAATAAGTGAATACTTTCACCAATCAATCCCGATCCGAACAAACCACCCAACCCATCAGAAAGCAGAAGACCAAAACAAACGAAAAGGAAAGAAATAGAACAGAAAAAGAAAATCCAATCCCCCAACTGAAGTCGAGTGACAAAAAAATAATACACGATGCTTGGTGGGGAATTCGAATCCCCGTTTCCTGCGCACTTTGACAATATTGTTCATCTGGGAGGCAGACAGGTTAACCACTACCTCAACCAAGCTTTCTACCACTGCACCACCGCGAGGGGTTTGATGCATATTATTAACATTTGATGGGTATTTTGATATATATCAAAAGGAAGAAAGAAGGAAGGAAGGAATGGTTGGTTTATGTGTTTGCTGCTGTGAGTTTGTAAAGTTGAGATGAGAAGGAGGTAGATGGTGGCTTAGCTGATGTAATGAGAAAAAGTATGGAAAGGATGGAAGGATTTGAGTCACTTGACTATCTATGGGGCAAAATGTTTGTTTGTAAGTGGATGTTGAGCTGAAGTTTCAATTCTCGGGAGTGGAGTGATTCATTACAGATGGATGGAGTTGTATTTGTTGCTGAGGAAGGAGTGATGGAGAAAGAGAGGAATAATTGTTGAATCTAGTGCTCACCTGACTTTTTGCTCACTTTATCAACTATTTTCTTTCGACAGAATAGCCCTGGTCTTTTAGTTGCAAAGAATGTCATGGTTCCAAGTGGAAATCTTAAATACATCTAATAAGTTGCCACATATTCTCTTTGTGATTGCATAGACATCTGCATACATACATTACACACCCCACCCCACTCCACTTCAAAATCTCAGTCTTTTAATGAGCCGTCAGTCATGAAGCTCCTTATATCGTTGAACACATACACTATGAGACTCCCATTGTTTGGTAATGAAGATTCGCAGAGAACTACTCAGGAAATAAGGAACAACAATTCTTCAATCCCTTGACTCCAGATGCATCGAACTCGAACACAAAGACGAATACACAGCTGCTTCAAGAACCTGAATTCAAGGAAAGACAATCTTAGAGCATGACACTTCTCATCCTACATCACAAACATTTAACACAATGAAACTTAATACGAAAAATCAATTCCATTCCTTTAACCTAACCGACCGTTTATCATTCCATATCATATCATATCATTCTTTCATCCATCATATATCCATCAAGTATCCATCAAATATTCATAAATTCATCAATCATCCACCACCTAAACTTCCCTAACCCTATCCTTCTCCCTCCACATACACAACCCTTCCAAGAACCTCCCCACATCCCCCCTGACCCCCTCTCGAACCGCCTCTTGCATATCGATGCCATAGCGATCCCTATACTCCCTCTTCACCTCCTCTAAATGCTTACGATCCCAATGATATCTCACCAATCGACTAATCAGCAATTCCGTCTTGAGCGGATCTCGCGTGGAGAGCGTCAATGCATGATGTACCAAGAGTGCATCACGGACTGGTTTATTGATGATTCCGTTGAGGATATGGGTGAGGAGTTCACCCTGGGAGAAGATGTTAGTTTGACTACCGAGAAAAGGGAGGAAAAAAATCGATGGTATATAAAAACATAGAGGAAAACAAACATACCACAAGATTTGTACTCTTCGCCAACATCTCCCTCGCGAAATTCTTTCCAAACCTCTCCTCATACCCCCTCAATACCTCTCTCAAATGCGTATCACTCCTCGTACAAACAATCTCAATCATTCTCGTCTCACCACCCCGCTCACTTGTGACGCATTTTTCCAACTGTCTAATATCCTCTCTGAGCAAATCCCCATCAATACGTCTACTCTCCTCCATCTTCTTTTCTTCCAGCACAAGCAGAACCGCTTTCTTAAATTTATCTTCCTTGAGTTCCTTTTCCATGCATTGTCTCAACGAATCTCTATACTTCTTATCACTAAATCCGTCTTTGATCTTCTCAATTTCGCGATTCGATCGTCCCATTAAACTTTCAATGAGTAATTCTCGACGAGATTTCTCTCCTTGATACCAGAAGTTGGCCCAGTAGGCTTCACTTTCCCATCGCCCCAACGCAACTGCATAGCAAGCTTTCATCAAACTTGGATCTTCATCCTTGAGACGAAGCTTGATATGTTTAGCGATATTAACACCCTTTCTTTCATGACCCGTCTTGACAATCTTCTTGTACTCGTCGCGAAGATCAAGGATTTGTTCATGTGTCAGACCCGGAAGAATGGTGATAAGAGGCTGGACATCCGGTGCACGATTTTCACCCTTGAGTGCATCACGAAGAATCTCAGCTTCATCTTGAGAATCATGGAAGCGGGCTGTGCGCCGGAAAGAATCTCCACCAGAGGGAGACAAGGGAGAGAAACTCTCAGAGATGTCAGAGTGTGATGTGACGACTAACATTGGAGAAGGCATGGGGGATATGGATTGATATGTTCCCTTGTATGCTTCGAGGAGAGGAGAGTTAGGTGCATTTGCCAAGCTGAGAGAGCCCGAATGGGAATGGCCGGCAGGAGATAAGCTCAGAGAGCCGTGTGACGAGTGACCCAAGTGACCACCGGTATTGATGCTCAGTGTGTTGAGTCGATCGCTCAGTCTAGCAGGATTTGGTGAGGCATCGCGACGACGTGCACCAGGGTCAACAGTAACGACTTGTTCAGAGACCAAGCGAGAGCTACTGCTTCGAGCTGATGAACTTTCATGTCTATGATGTCTAGGTGGTGAAGAATCTCTACGGCCGTGGGGTCGAGCTGGAAGTGGAGGACTTCTCTCTTCAGGGTGTTCCCCACCAATAACTGTTTTCCTCGTGGTACTTGAGAAAGTAATTTTTTCACCCGTATGCGAGTATTTATACTGCGGGGACTCGGCATATCTATGTTCCTCATCTCTCTTGCTATACCCTGAGAATTGCGAGCCAGCTGGAGACTGGACATGATGTTGATCATGACCCATACTCAAGCCAGCGGAGAGAGCCCCATGATGACTGCCCACCCCCGCCGAGACCTTGAAGCTCGCCGATCTATGACGACCATGACTATCTTCAGTATATTTGTGTGTATCTCTCTCATATTCATGGTCGCGGGGGGAAGCTAGTCGATCACTGTGAGTACTAAAGGTACTATAGGTAGGAGTATGGAGATCCTTCCCATATCCAGCACTTCGAGGAACAGCTGCTGGTGATGGATCGCGGGATCCATAAACATTGATCTTCGCCGGAGTACCAGGTTCATATCCCTCTCCATATGCCAAGGCGTCATACTGAGCAGGAGTATGCAGTCTCTCATTAACCCTATCCCTCTCTGTGTATTTCACCTCATCGATCTTTAATGTATCAGGTATACCAGCACTATCCACCTCTCCATATCTTGAAGCACCAAACCCTGTTGCGGGGTTCGCACTTGCATTTCTGAATCTGCCACTGTATTCTTCCACTTCATATCCGGATCCTGGATGAGATCTTTCGCGTCCGGGGCTTGTAGACCTACCCCTCCTTTGTGAATCTCGCGGATCGAGTGACATTTCGAGCTTGTTTATCGTGCCAGGCCTTATCGAAAGGTAGAAAGCTTGCGAGCTTGCAGAGCAGCGAGTAAGAGCTGATGATATAAAGCTGTGGTTCGTGTAGTTGTCTTGTGTGTCGTAACTATTCCACAATCTCCTCGGCTTTGGGTATATATATGCCTTAACCCCTCCTTAAATTCACCCAGTTCCTGAGCTGAAGTCCCGAGGTGCTAAACAAAGTTCTGCCGTTTAATCTATTCGAAACGAAGCTCTTGTGATCAAAAGTTTTTTTCACCACAATACTGAATTCTTCAGATTTTGAAACTCTGTTAACCTTCCTTTGAATCATTCAAGAATGACGACCTTTACCTCTCTTTAACTTACCTTTTATTAGCTTCACGTTCGAAACAAAAAAACAAGAATACAAATACAACACCGTGTACAAAATCATACACTCCCACCAATCTTTTCAGCTCCCCCTCTTTATTGGGTCCTTCTGGATCATGCTTCTTGAGGGCTCCATTATCCTACTCTTAAATTGTGGGCGCTCATAGGATCAGTGGGAAATCCCGTCCCCTCACACAATTTTAGTCTCACTCCATGTTGTCAGCATATTACAGGCTACATTTTTGTGATGTATGCATGTATGACCACTTAGCTGCATTGGTATCTGCCCCCAATTGTACGAGGAAATGATGTGTATTTACTGATTTGTTGATGAAAAGTTTTGGTCATCGCTTCTTCCGCGGCAAACTCATCAAAAGTCTAGGCACGCTCGACACGGAAATATTACGATGAGTGGGCCCCCTAAAAATACAGGCTTATGGCATTGGCATGGAGAATTTCAGCCTCTCAATACGATGTAGATCACATATGAACATTCTAAATTTGATCGACTTCACTCGTCATAATCAAAAGGAACCTTGATACAAAATTGAAGAATTATTATCATTATTCGCTATTGAGTCTTAACTCTCAGCCCTGGCCTTATTAGCCCTGCGTACAATTTTGGTCATCCGGATATCACGCCATATTTCCTCCCAAACCAAAGCTATGCAGCAAAATCGCGTTGAACTTTATCAAAATACAAACCCTCAAACCGTAACAAATTGTCCCATTGCAGGAATGCCGTCTACAAGAATGTAAACAACATATGGACCAGGAGGTGCAACATTGTTGTTTGGTGGTCGAGTAACAGTCAACTTCTGTTGTGTAGCACCGGCGACGAAGCCCGTGTTATCCAAGTGCAGCATGCGATGACCCATATGTACCGAATGAGTAACGAATCCGCCGTGGTACAAAGTTACGGTGACTGCTTTCGCGCCAGCTGGGCAATCAAACGTGACATCGAGTGTGCTACCATCCGCTTTGAAGCTACCCGATGACAATTTTACATTAGTAGGACGCTTCTTTGCATTATCGCCTGAGAGATAAGGAGGAACATAATTCTCAACTCGGAACTCTGTAACATATGGATCGGCTGCATCTGGTTTAAGCTTTGGCATCTCGACAGGATTTGAGCCAGCGACCATTAGTGTACCGTCGAGGAGAAGAAGAGAGACAGAATGGTAGAGACGTGGGATAGTTGAGGTGGCAAGAGTTGAGAATCTTTGGCCTTTGGCTTTCGTAGGATCGTAAAGAAGAGCTTCTAATGTTGGGTTCTTTGCAAGTCCAAATCCTTGAGCACCCAAATTACCTCCATTAAGCCAAACAACTGTTCCATCAGGAAGTAAGGTTCCTTCAACCATACCACGACCTTCCGGCATAGCATCCAACTCCCATGTGGGGTTTGCGCTCAATGGCTGAATTCTTCCACAACTTGGCTCTGTTGGACTGGTAACATCCTGGTATGCACCTCCACCGCAGATGATAATATCAGGGTTCCATTTGTTTGCGCTTGACAAAGGAAGTAAAACACTTCCACCAGTGTTGGGATATGTGCGATAGTCTCCAGCGAGCTCTGGCAGTTCCTTGACGATGGTGTTGGTACCGACATTGAATACTTGTGAAGACTTGGAAACGAAAACGAACAAATTTCCATCATTGAGGAGATGAACAAAAGGATACATATAATATGGCTGATTTTTCTCCAGAATTTCCATGTCGATGTTCTTACCTTGTGACACAGCGGTAGGACTGAGGATTTCATATGTAGGATTGTTGTTCGTGTTGACAGTCGGATCGAGGCCGTTCAAACTCCCAGAAGCAACGAAGATGGTTCCATCGCCCATGGTTTGAGCAGTAGCATACCAACGAGCACTTGCGAGCTTGTTACCTGGCTCACTCCAGTCTTTTCCAGTGAGACTAGCATCGGTAGAAGATCGTTCAAGGTATCTAATAGCGTCGAATCCATCCCCGATATTTGGATCAAGCCAATCTAAGGGCGCGTTGCCTCCGAGGGAAACAACACGTCCGTCAGCAAGGAAAGTACCTCCGGAACAAAATGCATTTGTCTTGTAAGCTAAAGGAGTGGCAACTGCGTTTGTTTCTGGGTCGTATTCCGAAGACATTGCGTAGTATCCGTTTGGCAATTTCAATTGGGTGTAGTTCTCCAATTTGTCGAGGAACATGACTCGGCCGTTTGGCATAAGTGCGGCGTGCATAGCTGGAACTCCAGATGACCCGACGATGTTAAAGGCACCTCCCTCTGGGGCGGCTGGGGCAGGACTTGCACCAGGGGCTGCAACCACAGGCGCATTCAAACAATCTCCCGATTGGCATCCAGCACCACAGTGTGCATTAGTACTACCACTACCTTGTGTTAGACCGTTCAGAGTTTCACGATTGAATGATTACACTCACCAAAAGCCGTACATGGAACAACAATTTCCATTTACCCAATCGCCACAAACGGTACCTCCATTAGCAGTACCACATGATCCATCAGTAGTTACTGGTGCATTGCTGGCTGCGGCAGGTGTAAGTGTAGAAGTAACCGGAGCAATGACTGGCTCTTGAGTTGTAGATGAAGAAGGTGCGCTGCCTGCTGCAGCTTTGGTAGTAGTCTTGGCGGCTGATGTAGACTGTGAGCCTGTGCATCCATTCTGGCAACCATTCGAAGCCAAACAGTGATCAGTTGTAGAGCCACAATAACTAAAAATGGTGATATTAGCATCCGTTCATGATAGGAAATAAGTTTGGTGATATGAAAGCTCAAATTGAATGCGAGCAAAGCATGACTCACCCATACGCAGAGCAACAACCACCAAATGCACCGTTTGCATCACAGGTAGCACCACCGAAAGCCTAACAAGGTCAGTATATCGCAACTACAATTGAAAACATGAATACTCACACTTCCACATCGACCATCAGTTCGAGGAGAGGTACCACTTGGAGTTGTAGTGCCGCTAGTACATCCAGATAAACATCCGGCTCCACAATGACTATAAGACATTAGCAACAATTTATAAATAATGATTGCCAGTGTACTCACGCTTCATCATTTCCACACCAGCCATATGACTATCACTGAAATCAGTTGTTGATCTTCCATGATTTGTTGGGATAACCTACCGAACAGCATGATCCTTTGTACACTGTACTGTTTGGATCGCAGAGAGTGTTACCATTGGCAGGACCACAGCTACCATCTTTTGAGTAGACAGCTTGTCTTGGCTCAATTTTTCGATCTTCGACTGGGACCGGATAATAGCGAGATGGCATTGGAGTGGTTGGGACATAACATCTGGGCGGAGAAATCAGTTATATGCTTCTGTTGTACTTGTCCAAGGTAACTTACTCATTAGTTCCATCATCTGTACAATTTTGACCTTCAAGACAACCATAGTATAGATTAGTGCTTCGAATATCACAGCTTAATGGGACATGATTGAAGACAATATTGGCGGAGGCAGAGGCAATAAGGCCCAAGGAAATGAAGGTAGCCTTCATGGCTGCTAAGGATCACTTGAAGAAGATCAGTATGGGGTGCGTCAAACTCAATGCGAGAAGATATTGACAAGTAACAACAAGTGAGTAAGTAAAGTGTAGCTTGAATAAGATGGAAAGTAGAGAGAAAAGAAGATTTGGGTGTTAAAATTTTGGAAGTATTGTGTGAAGTATTATATAACTCCCAGCCTTGCCTTGTCGCATTGGAGGTGAAGGCTGTGTAGATCAACAAAAGTCATTTACCCATTCACTAGGCGACCGCAATTTCCTGCGCCGATTGGCGATGCAAGTGATAGAATTGAAGTATATCAAGTGGGAAGGCTGAAGTATAAACTGTGAAATGAGACATATATGACAACTCACCTCGTATGATAGGGTGTTTAATTAGACACAAAAAAGCAAGCAAATGCGATTGCTCGTCTGAAGGGGCTTGTTGTTGTTTTTTCGACCCGATGAATCAATGCAAAATGATTAGAAATCTAGGATTCAATAATAGAGATATAAACAATCTTTAAAGGAGTGAACAGCAAGCCCATGTAAAGATTGAATCTTTGAAATAGGGAATTAATAGGGAAAAAGAATGTGAGGGCTTGCTAGGAGTGAAGACGAGAGGTCAGAGGAGAGAGAAGAGAGGTGAATGTTGAGGTTGAGGTTGAAGATGGAGGGGTGGTAGGTAATTATTACGGATAAGGGAGAGGAGGGGAGAAGGTAAAAGAAAATCGAAAGGTAGAGAGAAGAAAAGAGATGAGATGATAGGACCAATAAGTAGGTCCCCACTTACATAACAAGTCCTAAGTACCTCTTTCCCTTCTTAATTTGATTTGATCTGATTTGTATAGTACAGATATCAGTACCGACTAAAATTGTGGTCTCGGCTATATTTTCATATATGGTGGTAGTCACGGAGGAGAGTCAGGGAGGAAAGAAGCGTCTGTGAAAGTACTAGGTTTGTACTTCAGCTAAAGATACCTTAGGGAAATAGGAAAATACTCAGGGACCAATGTCTGTGAGTTTGAGTTTGAGTCTGAAAATGGAAAATGGAAAAAATGCTTCTTTACGTCCAATGTAGCAGGGCCGTTGTTGCCGGCTCTTTGACCTACCTCACCTCCCAGCTAACTACTCAGATGTTAACAAGAGTCTTTCAACTGGATCCTCCCACTCCTACTAGGCCTTATGGTGCTCGACAACCCGCGGTCCATTCGCAAATCACCCACTCGGAGGAATTTGCCTTACTCATTAAGCTATTATCGAATGCGAGAGTGACATATTCTCGTTTTTGCTTATCCCTCTCTTGGTGAGGTACTTTTTACATGAACGCCGGCAACCTTAGCTTCCATGACATATCATTGGCGGGGGTGATCGTAGATCATTAAATTACCCTTGTCGATCTTTCCCGTCGTAAGATTTAACTGGTTCGGCGATTTTAAGCTTCTTTCTTCACTAGGTACTTTCAATGGTGTGTTTCATGACAGATACTACCAGAAGTTGGAAAGGCTGGCTACGAACCTACCAGCCTACCTGTGTGCATTGACCGCAGCACACAGGGTGGCACGCAGGGTGGTACTCTGCACATGAAAACCCCCTCCCCCAGCAATTAGGTCTCCCTAAGCGCTCAAAGTTGGATATCCGGTTATTTTCTCGTATCTTGATTTAAATAAATGGAGTACAGGATAGGTCAAAGATCTATAGGTACATAGATATCAGAATAGCACATGGTATTATTGGGTACTTCTATTGTTATAATTCGAATGCCCCATGGCAAAAGCTGGCTACAGCATCTCCATCCAATAGTTAATTAATTCCACACACTTTTTCAACCTTAAGATGTGAATTGATGCATAATCATCTCAAATGAGACAGACGCCCAAGGTGGGTTGGAGAGACCCCAAAATGGTTCTCGTTACTTCTAGCTTAATTTTAGCGATGAATGTTGGCGTACGCTTGGGTCCTTTAAAATTCATGTGTCTCTTCAAACTTCCGAAAAAGGGTGGCCTTTGCTCTGAACTTGTGATCCCGAGGTCACATCCGCTCCATAGAGGGCTGGTTATGTCCACGAGGTCGATGCTGGGACTGATTAATCTGATCCTTAGACCTGCTTGCATAAAGATGTAGACAAAATGAGGAAAGGATGCATGTTGTAAATTGCCCCGAGCAAACGGACATTTACCCATTGGTTTCCTGTCCGCCACCAAACCGTCAATTTCCTTCAACGTGTAAATATCGGTGCTTGACCATTTATTTTGGTTTGAGAGGTTGGTAGTCCCAAGATGGCATCTGCTGGCCAAATCTCGTATATGTCGTGGAAAGTCGGATTCGCCTCTAGATATGATCATTTCAATTCTGTGTTGTCAATACTCTTTCACCAATTCAGATCCGTTTTTGCCGCACCAATCCTCTGCTCCACAGCATCGGCTTTCATATGCTGTCCCACAAACACAACGTCCTCTTCATTTCCCTCCATCAAATCCATATCCAACGACCACTTTTGTATCTCCTCTTGCACAATCCCTTCCCATTTCTTAAGTAAAGGATGTGCTGCAGCAACATCGGGAAATACGACATCCTTTCCTTCCTTCTCCCCTGGAACTTCGAATTTCCATATTCCATCCTCGCCCCACCACTCTCTAGCAAAAACCTTCTCTGTCTTCAATTCACTCTTTGCATTGTTGGACAATTCCTCTAATCGACTCTTCTCTTTTCCCCATTCTGCATCTTCGGACTTGCTCGCAGTCACAGAAACTGCCCCAAAAATCCCTTCAAGAATTCCGATAATCTTTCCTATCCGTAATCCCAACACAGCACCTAATCCATAACCTTCGTCAAATCCCTTTTGAACACTCTCAGATTTTCCCTTTGTAACACCATCTCTGTATCCTTCTGTTTCGTGCTTCTCCTTTAATCTTGGTATATCTGATATCTCTGTATTTCCAACTCCAAACATATCTCCGTCGCGCATATCTCTGCCGTCAAATGTGGGAGAACCTGGTTCAGATCCGAAGACATCGTCAAAGTCGTCATTATGAGTGGTAGGTTCCGACGGCGACATGATAAAAGTACCGGAAGATAGTGGAAATTCGGTGTCGCGAAACATCTCGATCATGAACTAATTTTTGATTACTTGGATTGTAATGATTCCTTCCATCCGTAAGTATTCAAAAATTTAGTGGTGAAAGATGCTTATCTAATCTATGCTAGTTGTGATTGGCTTTCGTTCTTAGTGCGGGGTCGCAGGATTTGGCGATAAGCTCTTATCACTCCTGTCACCATTTATTTTCCTCTTCTTGATATCCTGTTACTACTGAACAAACATGTCGATTTCATCACATTTCTAAATCAATAAACGGTATGGCCATGTTCTGCAAGTGCAACAAAAGTTCTTTGAGTTTCGAAACCCTAGAAATCCAACATGGCACTCACTGTTTCTATTGTCACGTCGATGACCTCAGGCACCTCATTTTATAAGCTGTAACTCCATTCAACTTTTAGTCCAGGTAGGCTTACCAACTAAGTTCTTGAGTAGGGGTATCTTTTTTCCTTCTCATGCCATATCGTTCAAGAAGTTTCTTACTAAAGCTTCATAATCGCGGAATAGTATTTATCTGATGAACGCCACGCTACATATTCCAAGCCGAGAAGCGAGTTTGTACTCTGTGGTCATTTCTCTCAATCAACTCCCTTTAGCAAAGCTTTCTAGCATATAGTTGATAGAGGAAAGAATGATTCATGCCTTATCTACCTTCTGGTATCTCAGCATACCACTGTCTCCTACTTCGATTGGCGGAGCTATATTATATAAGATTAACACACTTATCACATAAAAGTTCTTGGAATGGCCTCAAAAGATCAATACTCAGATAGAAGAACTAAGCTAAAGAAAGACGGAGTCCTGATATCAGACCAGGTAGCATGTCAAAAGATTCAAGTGACAGTATAAAAGCAAAGACTAAAATAGCAACAAAAGCAACAAACGCAGCAATTCAACCCTTTCCAAACACACATCCACTTGTCTAAGTCCGTTTTGACAACTCTCCAGCAAGCCCCCATCTACTAGATACCAATTCCAGTGCTTTCAGCCACAAAGACCACCAACCACAGCATTAGTCTTTCCAGGAATACATGTATAAATTGCATTAAAGTCGTCGAAATAGAAAAGAACGGTGCCAAGCGCGGCGGACAAGCTTCCAAGCAGACTACCAAGAGTGGGGCCCACGGTTGTCAAAATCTGAGATGCGATGACTTGGTATGAAAGTTTCCCAACCGTGGTCCAGGTAGTAGGGAACGTGCATTGATCAACTATCATTAGTCAGATAGTTAGCGTTTGTTAGTGCCTAGGACTTGGAAGTATTTCCATAATACGTCTCAAAACACATCGGCAGTTGTGTATACTTACGAGTATTTCCTCCATCAAAAGAACATCCCGCTTTATCAGCATATGGTGTACCATCGGGTCTATAAGCTGTAACTTCCACGGTACAAGATACAGCTGGAGACACGGCAGAATCGCTGTTCACGACACATCCGAAGTATGCGAAGTTAGGCTTGAAAAAAGCAACTGGAGACCCAGCATAAACCGATGTCAGAGTAGAAACATTGTTTCCAACTGCAGCTTGATTGCCATTGGGTTTGATAAGGAGAGTCGATAGACCCGTCTGTCGTACCGCATAGAAATTGGAGTAGGAAAGCTGATTATAGAGAGCGGTGATAGGTGCAGCACTCATGACGCCTGGGATGCCACCGAGAGAAATGCTTTCATACTATTACATTGTTAGCGAAAATCATTTTAATGAATGGTAGTTTGGACACACGTCGTTAAGAACTTCTCCAGAAGTCCTGGCTACCAATTCAGGAGTTGGGATCGCTGAAGTCAGAGATGCACCCAGGAAGAGTGGGAAAATAACCGATGGCTTTGTAAAGAACATGTTGTTGGATTTGAGATAAGACGAGACTCAAGACTTATGTTACCCTTGTCGTTGATGATCCTCAAAAGATGGAAGTGCTGAGATGATTCTGGAGCAGAGGTGCTTGTCTCTTTATATCTTTCTCCGACTCTGCTTTTTTCTCATTATCTCCTCTGGTATGCATCCCTACGATTCAGCTTGACTAGGTTTCAATGACTGGGGAAAATTGTGTTTGAATCTCTATTGGCCCTGAAAGTCATTCTTGAGCAGCTGAGCGACGCGGGAGAAATATATCTGCATGGATTACCTCTGTGGGAAATCCTTAGCGGCTCTTTCAATAGTAGCGGTGCCAATGTTGGTAGCCTGATGACAATTTCACGCACGCACGGAATCCTTGAATTCGAGAGTCAAGTGCTTCATGTGAGCATATTAGAACGGGGAGAGAGACAGAACAGGAGTTTTCTCAAGACATGAGGAGTCTACACATGGAATCTCCAGCGATTCCCATGTCGTAGAGATGCGGATCTGATTGTATCTGGTGAAGAGAGGTGAAACAAAATCGTTTCTTCCCTTAACAAACCAATAAAGAGTCTAGATGAGCCTCTAATTGAGATTTCGCCGTCAATGTAGACTCACTGACTGTAATGGAATCAGTCAAGGTAGATGTTGCCCTGAAAATCTCCGAGCTCAATCAAATCATTCGCAATCTCAGATTCTGTTTTAAATGCTCATAGCACCTGGCATTTGAGTCTAGGCTGGTGACTTAGTGCTAGTATGCCGCTGCATTTAGAATTCGAAAACTTAACATGATCGTTCTATTGGATATTCGGCGGAGAATCTTCTAGCCCAATACCGTCATCTATAATCTACAAATTGAGTATCTCGCCTCTAGCTCGCGTATCTCGTTTTGTGAACCTTGATTATCTCATTTACCACCCCGCATGTTCATTAGCAATACAAATGCATGAAAAGTTTTCATAGGTTCAGTTTGAAGTCAAAAGACTCAATGTGGCTTTTGTGTGCCCGCTAATCACCAGAGCAATAACGTTTGTAGATGTGGCTGCATTAGTTCGATCGATCGGTTATGAATGGCAAAATCAGCAGGGAAAATTCTACATCACATTTATATCTTCACTGGGCGATTTACCGAATGATTGGATCTGGGACGATTGAAGAGTCACATCTATAGATGTGGCTGCTTATGTTTGATTTTCCCGCTAGAACTTCAATGATGTTTGTATCTCGTACCGAGTCATTGAATCTAACTTCGCCCGCAAGTATGCGGCTGGATTTTGATGTATTCAGCTCGCCATAGCGCGCTGGAAAGGGTTAGGAGAGTCGGACCTATTTTCGAACAAACTTGATGGATGACTATCCTTGCATTGTTTAGGTACTGGGGTCTTCGTTCACGTGACTACATCATCGTCATCTGTGACTATGTGAAAGACTGAAAAGACTCATTGAGAGCTGGTGCATTAAGATTGAATAGAGGAGGTGAATAGGATTCAAGTTTGAAGAATAGCCTGGCCGCGATGCAAAAAGTGGTTAGGTTTGAACTCTTTTGCCTTGGATCTGCGTGCTTTTATTTTTATTTGGCGATGAGACGACGCTTTTCGTCCTTCGAGTTTGGGTCAAAGTGGCGATTATACGAATATACAGCAAACCCCAGTCACTAGTGGATGAATTTTCTTCATATCTAGTCGAATTGAAGCGAACTGGGAAAGAAAGTCAAGATGGGCATTGGCGTCAAGAAGCCATTGTCTCACCAGCTTACCAAGGAACGTAGATAATCAGATGAGATACTGGGAGCGATCGTGTAGATGTGAATTGATTTTATTGGACTTTACTAGCTACACAATAGATAAAACGAGAATTTTGCCATGAAGGAATGTCGTAAGTTTACCAAGTCTCGCCGTGCCTAAGATCGTTCCCATGAAATTGGCCATTCTCATCCAGATTTTCCCTCGATACCCTTTGATAACGCGATTAGAAGAGTCCAAGTATCCAATAATTATTATATCCTCCACCAATTTCCTTTTCAATAAACACTGCAGTAATACAAAAACATCGCATGCTGTACTGTGCTATGGTATTCCAAGTCTAGAAGACAAGACCATCTACAAAGCAGCGACCACGGCCGCAAGAAGACCAACCATACCACCAACACCCGCAAGCCCAACAGAGTGTCCTGCATTCGCGGTAACCTCTCCAGCTGCACCAGAAGTAGCAGTAGGGCCTGCAGTAGTAACCGTTCCATTCCCAGGTCTTGAAGTCGTAGCAGGCGCAGTGGTTAAAGAGCCTACCTCAGAAGTTGAGGCTGGGCCCGAAGAAGAAGATGATGAGCCTGGAGATGCAGAAGAGGTGGAGCTTTCCGAGGTAGTCTCTGCGGTGCTGGTGCTTTCGGACGCGGTCGTCTCTGCAGGTGCTATGGTGCATCTATTGGGAGCATTCTGGGCTTGTTGGATCTCTCCGGCTGCGGTACAGGCGCCGAGGATACAGGGAACGATGGCACTGGAGATACCGGCGAGATTGGAGGCTTGACATTGGCAGGCTGTGTCTTCGATGTCGCAGTTGGTGCCTTCTGCAACGGCCTGTGTAATACAGGCGCTCTATACGGGTTATTAGTTATGCGATTGAGAAAGCTACTATGGAATACCTACAGCGCAAGCTGGCTGACCTGGAAACTCGGCCGCAGAGGCAAGAGTGACAGTAATGGCCAAAACAACGAGTGAGAACTTCATAATGAGGTTGGTTTTGTAGTTGAAACTTTAAAGAAGAAGATTATACAGATGAGATTTAGAGACTGAAGTTGAAGTTGAAACGAATTGGTGGGAAGTGAATTTTAGATGAGAACGATAGAGAACAAAAGAAAACGAAGAGGGGTAAATGCTGGATTTATGTAGGAAGCGTGCAGACAAAGAGTTGCTTCCGAAGGTATACATCATTCCTTTCAATGGCGATGGTTGATGCGCGGCAACGAGCTTCATTCCTTAGGATGGAGGAATCATTCGAGAAGGGTGTGGCTTTGATTGTTCTTGTAACAATAATTCACATTATTTTCTGCCATTTCAATTTCATCCATCTTTTTCATCTATTCATTCATTTTCGAGGATAGAAAACCTATCAATGTTGCCCTGCCAGAAAAGTATGTTGGGAACAGGAATGTACAAGTGTCCCACATAATTCCGCAATGGCGGGATTTCAGACATGCGGGTATGCATGAATGCTGGTATCAGGTTTGTCGACGCCGGAACAGGGAATCCCACATGGCAATTGTAGAAGTGCCGCAATTAGATATTAGTTTCTATGTTGGTGCATATATGTGTGTGGCTGGAGAATTTTCACAGTGGTGTCCTTTGTGTAGAAAATAGATATGAGATGAAAAGCTGACGGGGTGGATGGAGATGGCGTTCTTCGGAGGCCGGGTTTGGAAGAATGAGAGACATTCTTCGAGAAACAGATGTTCAAAAATAGATAATTTGTCACGGGCAACTGAACACATAATTGAGGTTCATGAGGAGGCTTGATTTTTTTTTTGATAGTGACAGGGGAAAGTTAATAAGCTTCGATTGGGTAGCGATAAGAGCTCCGAGAGCTCTTCTTTCAAGACTTTTACTAGAGAGATTTTGGGTTCCCCTCATAGCTACTAGCTGGATTCCAAATTTCGACCGCTTTGAGCTATTTTAGTGTGAGATTATGAGTAATCGTGGTCTCTTGAGGTTTTGGTGAGATGTCATGAGATCATTGAATTGATGGATAACAAGAACGGTGCGACGATACCAAGGCGATCGATTGAAGCACAAACAATCTTTCAATGTTCTTGATTTACATACAAAAGAATGATCAGAAAGATTGACTGAATTTTGGAACCCCAATGAACTCTACAGGAGGTACAATTTATCAGCAGTTCTGGAGCTATGTAAGCTTAATGATGTAGTGTAGATCTCGAAGTTCGTTAGGCTAGGGTTATGATTTGACAGCTAGTATGCGAATTCGATCATAAAGTGACTAAATACATATGCCACCATTTAAAACTAATGTTGGGCTCTTGTAAAGTTTCTTGCGTCCATCAATCTTAGATCATTTCTCTTCTTTCTTCTTTCCCGAGTGTTTCTGAAAAAAGTATCTTTCTTGTTAAATTGAGAACTATCTGACCACATCAAGCGAAGTGAAGTCAGATTCAGAATAGTGATCTGACAATGAGTTCCTATCGACACAGGCCAGAGTTCTAGCCATCAGTAGGTATGCCAGATACCTGACGAGTTCCTAGTGAAATCAGTAATGCCGCTGTCACATTCCAGCTCCATTCAACATGAAGCAGCCCAGCTCTTGAATATTTGTATTCTACCGTGATTTTATCAAGGACATGATATTTGCATCGACATTTGAAACAGTCTGCACCGCGCTCATTAATTATTTCTCTCACAACGAGACACACTTCAAAGGCTTCTCTATCAAAATGAATGAATGATCTTGTTGGTGGAGGACTCTCCGATGATATGGTAATATCCACTAGCCTCCTTCCCCCTCTCATCTATATGGGCCTTAAGCTTATCGCCAAATCTACCTGTTTACCTGCTATGATACGTTTTACTAAGAAGTTGGCACAATGTTTTCTGGTCGAATTCATACGATGGACAAGCAGAGGCGAATTTGTCAGCCTTGGAATCATCTTAATTCCTACTACCGATGTACTAGATACATTTAGACGAATCGGTATCTACGACATTCTCGACACGTGCTTCACACGCAGAGATATTGTCCAAAGATAAATCAACATTATATGATTAATTGAATTTGAGCATAACATTCAGTGATTGCACTTGCAAGAACACGCATGCTAGATATAAAGAAAATAAAGAGCAGATGATACAGAAGATGCTACAAGAATTACAAATAACATATTCTCAATGCTTGTACTCATTATGCTGTGGTACATCGTGGTGAAAAAGCAGGCCAACAGCAAAATTGAATGCGAGATCACTGCGGCGTAGGTTGTTGATGATGATTATGCAAACTAAAATCAAACAATGGAGTTTGTCTCTTCCTATTGTTCATGCAGAAATCGGACAACGCGGATATGTTTGCATAATCACCTTGATCATGTTGAATAAGTAAGAAGTACAAAGCCAAGTCAATCGTCGCCTATTGCCAACAACAATTCGAGAGAGATAAAAAGGGGAAGACAAGCACTTGAGTGCCGAAAACTAAATAAATTGACGGCGGCACTTGATTGCTTATCGATAAGAAAGACCCCTGAACTAACAACCTTTTCGTATTTCGGCTCGGCAATGACTCTTCCAAAATAGCAATCAATCAAACTCCGGTCAATCAATGTCAGATTCTTCTTCCAACATCTTATATTTATGTCTTTATAATCACTTCAACTCCCTGGCATTCCGGCCAGCAATAATCCGTCATGTCTGCGGATATCCCGCGGACTGAAGAGAATCTTATTCCCTCCACCTCGAACTCCATTAATGAAAACCCCACCAACCCCTCCTCGCAAGCTTCGGTCGGTGGACATTTGCGCGCGAGAACAAACACGGCGGAAATTGATAGTACGATTATTCATCCAGGAAGTGTGAAGATTAATGTGACGGGTGCATTCATAGTCGATCAGGATTCTGTTTCACCAAAGGAATTGAACACAAATGAGAGAAATTATGATACTCAGGATATTCGACTGCCGAACCATACGGCGGTGGTCAGCCATATTGCTGTAGATGTATGAGTTCATTTTCTCGATTCATAGCTGTGGATTGGTGATTGATATACTGACATGTTTCTAAGATCGGAGGTTCTTTAGCTAAGCTTGTATATTTCTCGAGGGAGGCGCATTCGCGGGAGCCAGGCGGTCGTCTCAATTTTATGAATTTCGAGACGGATCGCATAGATGATTGTGTGGAGTTTATGAAACAGCTGCAGGTCAAGCAACAGAAACTCAATGGATCGAGACCTGGAGATTTATGCGTAATGGCAACTGGTGGAGGGGCATATAAGTACTATGATAAGATTAAGGAAGCTTTGGGTGTCGATGTTATACGAGAGGATGAGATGGAATGTTTGATCATTGGTACTTTCTCTTTCCTTATGGCACGCGCCCTATTGATGTTATGCAATGCTAACGGAAAATAAACAACAGGTCTCGATTTCTTCATTACCGAGATCCCCCGGGAAGTATTCACATACAGCGAAAGGGAACCAATGCATTTCACCTCGCCCAGTCCAGATATTTATCCATATCTACTCGTCAACATCGGAAGCGGTGTGTCCATGATAAAGGTATCCGGACCACGAGAGTATCAAAGAGTTGGCGGAACCTCTCTGGGCGGTGGCACACTCTGGGGATTACTATCTCTCTTGACTGGTGCTCGAACATTCGACGACATGCTCGGAATGGCCGAAAAAGGTGACAATGCCAAAGTCGACATGTTAGTCGGCGATATCTACGGTACAGATTATGGCAAGATCGGGCTCAAGAGTAGCGCCATCGCAAGTTCCTTCGGGAAAGTCTTCCGCATGAAACGAGAAGCCGAACGATTAGCCGAAGATTCGGGAGGACAAAACAACAGCGAAGAACCATCTAGCTCTTCCCATTCCGCCGAGGATTCCCCATTTTCCCATGGGGATATATCCCGGTCCCTCTTGTATGCAATATCTAACAATATAGGACAAATTGCATATCTGCAATCGGAAAAGCATTCTTTGTCGACGATATATTTCGGAGGTAGTTTTATTAGGGGGCATAGACAAACGATTAATACATTGAGTTATGCGATCAAATTCTGGAGTAACGGGGAGAAAAAAGCGATGTTTCTGAGACATGAAGGATATCTTGGGAGTGTGGGTGCATTTTTGAAGAGGAAACCAGAGGGTTGGGGAAGAAGGATGAGTTTTGATGAAGGCGGAGAGGCAGGAGTAAAGGATATCGGGGATGAGCTGAAGGCTTTGAGGAGGGAAGTCAGTAGAACCGAATAGGTCATTGTGGATGAAGTTTTTGGTTGTTGATATTCATTGGGGGTTTGGGATAGATAGCATCTTTGTAGATTGGTAGGGGAGTACAAAGAACATACAGGAGCGCGGAAATGAATTCAGAATCAATCTCATACACTCTTGCGCGGAAAATGGAAGAGGATGTTTCAACACTATTTCGATCTTCGATAGGTATACATGCATACATAAATTGATGCGCACGCCGCTGGAATACTCGTTGAAAGGAGTTAACCAGAAGAAGAAGAAAATGAGTTAGAGATCCTTTCGGGTATGTGTTGTGTTGTATTGTGTAAGTGTAAATGTATGTATGTATGTGCATTATTACCAATTTATCCGAGATCGAGTCAACTTCTACACACAGTCTCAGTCTCACCAGTCTCAATCTACTCTTTTCACTCATCATTCGTCATTCATTATTCATCAATCGTACTCGTACGTACCACGCACCACTAACAATGCGACACGCACAAGATAAATTGCGGAAGGGAACGTGAATGTTAGATTTGAAATTCTGAATCACTGTGATATCTCCAGTGCGCAGAGGTGTCAGATACAGGATATGGTTTGAGATATGATTGAATCGGATAAACTCGTCTGTCTTCACGTAGATGATGGATGATAGATGATGAAATAAATTGATGCTAGAGATCGTGAGATGTACACCTTTTACGGTTTCCTTTTTACCAGTCTACCAGTCTAGCTCCCAAGCCGAGATAGGTATTGACGCTTTACAATCTTCAACGCTTGATATTGAATCAGAGCAGGTCCAGAGTATATTGCAACACGTTGTTAAAATGCGTTTCGCCACCTATCCCGCCATGAATCTTCCTCCGCCTGCTTCCCTCGTATCCTTTCCTACCGGTTTATTTGCGCCATTTCCTGCTTTCACACTTCCATCCTTCGATTCTGCTTCTTTCACACTCAATTCCTTATCCCTTCTGCCCCTTGCTCCAGCCTTCAATGCATCGAACTTTTCCCTATACCTCAAGAGCGTCTCTCGATACCTCTGATTATCGCGGAATAGTCTTTGATTTTCTTTATTGATGACCTTCATTTGCTCTTCAAGCTCTATTACTTTCCTAGCCATTTCATCGTTTGATTTGCCGCCTGGACTCCTATCATCAGGTCGCATTAGACGAATACTTTCTTGTAAAGCCATACCATTATTCTGCGCTGACATCTCGAAAGCATGAAGTCGTTGGCTGAGTTTGTCGATACATTTTTTGAGACTTTTATTTTCGAGATCTAGCTCTTCGATTCGAATATCTGTTTCCTTACCCGCTATACGACGATTGGTTTTCGACTTGCTGGGTGAACTAGGCATGGGTGTTTCGCGAGCATCGACAAAATCATCCTCATCGTTTGGATCGGGGAAAAGTTGCGGGTCTATGCCATGCATGGACGCTGCCAAACGACGTTGTTCTTTCTTTTCAAAGGAGAGGATTTGCGCGTATGATACCATGCCGCCCGTGGTGGGAACTACGTAGAAGGAATCATTGCCTGGATGACCATCACGAGCAGATGCACGAAGAGCCGCCTTGGATATGTATTTGGTGAGATCAGGCTCCTCCGTGGGTAATCTTTCTCTGCTTCGGGGTCTACTTTTGCGAGTGGTTGCAGGTGGTGTTTCTGGTGACTTTGCAGACAGTTCAGGCTCTGAGAATAGAGGCAAGCCAGCAAAGGCTAATGGGGCTGATAACTTGTAAACAACACTATTGAAGGCACTGTAGAACTTCGAGAATCCGTCATCTTGGGCAGTTGCAGGAGATGATTTTGGCTCAGCGACCGCAGATGTTCTTGATGTAGAAGTTTGAGCATCTGCTTTCGTTTGGGTATGTTGAGGGGGAACCCAACTCGGCTTCAATGTGGCGTGCTCTGGAATGGATGCAACATTTGGCTTTTTACTGCCTTCTCGACGTCCGTCAAGAGTACCTGGCGCCTGTAAAGCTGATATACTTGGTGAGAGTGGCTGGCGACTATGGCTTGAGCGTATGCCTCTTGCAGATGCTAGATTACTGGCGATTGACGAAGACAATTCTCGCGGAGGGAGGCGCCTGGGAGTTTGCGAGCCCGAGGTATTTCGTGTGCGAGGGCCAAGGTCTGATTTGGAAGAGCGTAATTCTGCTACAGCCGCAGACGTCGATACTGGTTTTTCCGTGACAGCTTTTACTTCTGCTTCGTTCGCACTCGGGTTCGGAGTTACGGGGTGTTCAGTGGGGTATCGAAGGAGTTCTGAGAGTCGCTGATGATGTTGTTCTAAAAGTCTCAAAGTCCTCGAAGCTTCTGCGCTTCCTGTCCCCGATGCAGCTTTTGCAAATTCTCCTGCAGCTAAGGCATGTTCATTTATTGCGACAGTTGTATCTGAACTATGCGTCGCGAGTACTGCAGCGCGAGCATGATCATGGGCCTATGTTGGCTATCAGTTAGAGGTGATCATGACGTTTGGACGTAAGATGGAAAGATCTATACCAACGCCAATGAGGAAGCCTCCATAGTTATCAAGGATTCAAATTTGTGTAAGTCATATAGGAAACTTCTATTCAAGAGACCGTGATCAAGTCAAGATGGATTCAAATATTGTTTGTGTGTATGTGGACGTTTGGACAATGAGAAGGGATAAGGCTGGATGCGATCGTCGGATAGGGATGGATTAGGCTGTCTGGGGTAGTCGGCATTGCTTATCTTTCAACATGACTCGGCTAGTTCTCCGTAGACAGGAAATAATACTGCAGACCTAGAACACTCTCCCCTATTGAAAATGTAGATGTAACTTCTAGATCATTTACAAATGTGGCGAAACATTCTTCTACTCAAGAAACTCATGTAGTCAGACAGGTAGATATGCAGATAGATATAGACATGCAGGTAGTTAGATAGAAGTCATGAGCTCATAGTGGCCATTTTCAGGTGTTTGATGCTTACTGGGTATCTTGTAGAACGGTGCGTGCTAGATACCACCTGCACCTACTTATACTGAGACTGCAGAGACTGAGATCTGCCTACCGGGTAGATACTTTATCGTGAATTTGAGGTCAAAATAGCGTTGATAGTCAATCGAATTAGCCTCAAATCTCCAACTGAGCGGCCGTAACTTTCTTTCCCTTGCATAACCTGCATTCTCGGCTACCAATGACGTGAGAAAGAGACTGAATTCACAAGAAAAGCTCGTGTTAAGTAAGTAAGTACCTGGGTAGGCAGGGGCAAGCAAGGTAGTTACCAAGGTAGTTACCAAGGTAGGTAGGTTATTGAACTTTCTGGATGTAACTCAATCAATCAAGTACTGTGGATGGGTAGGAATGATGATGAGAATCACAAAGTCTTTGAAAGCTTGTTGGAATTTAACCTCTTTTGTTTGGTTTGCGTGCATTTAAACAATTGTACTATTCCATACTATACCTCTGAAATCCAATTCAAATCAAGCATTATACCTATAGACGCGTCATATCGTCAGGTTTTTCGAATCGAGAAGTACTGTACCAATACTTTCATGAATGATCTTTACTTCATACCACAATCAAGTCTCATTCCAGTCGACCCGGTTGTGATTTCACTCCCCATCATACCTTCTTATCTTGGATCCGCTTCATGGACCTAGAACTTTGAATCTACATACTCCAACCTCCGAATCTACCGTACCACTTACTCCGTACCTATTATTCGCAAATCGCACAATAGACATTACATCGCATATCAATATCTCCAACTCGAAAAGATTGTCTTTCGACCGCGATCCTTTCCTTTGTACATGGGAGATCCCAATTACTCCATCCTACAGATTTCTGGCCGATACCCCCGCCATGGACTACATTCCCACATCGCCAACTGCTTCCGAATCGTCCAAATCGACGGGCATCTTTTCGAAATCGCGAAATGGAAGGAGGCATAGAAATTCAACGTCACATTCAGTAAGGAGCGGCGCAAGTGATGCGTCGCATGGCTTCCGCGCCTCATTAGAGCAAGTGATAGATAAAATCAAGAGAGATTCGGATTCCGAGGAGGAAAGCCATGCGTCGAACAGCCTCAAGAAATTCGTGCCAAAAGGATTCGAAAAGAAGAAGAAGCGATTGCAACGAGAGGAGGCAGAACAACGTTTGGCAGAAGAAGTAGCTCGCGGGAGATATATTGCTGAGCGAGGGACTCTGGAGAATGATATCAGAAATCCCATCAACAGAAACCCTTCTGGTGGAAGTAGTTTGTTAACATATGATTCGGAAACGGAATCGTAAGTGCCCACTCTTTCCATAGGTGTTCGGATTGGATTGATTGTTCGCTCTCCTTTTTCTTTTATTATTTCATTTCCCTATTCTCCCCTCACCGACAATTGTCTGTCAATCCCGCGCGGTTATTTCAAGGTTTGGGGATTACAATGAGACATGGTTTAAAAAGCGAAAAAAGTTTGGGGACCCATTAGGGGTATCTCAGGCGTCACAACCACAACATTGCAGGCTTATTCCCCATGATCATCGTCAATCTTGCATACAGCACAGTTGTACTCTAAAATCACAACATCGACATCGCATTGCCACCGAGTCGCTTGATTTGCGATTTCTATCCATTTTTGACCCATCCATCTCGCACTACATTGACCTATTTTTAGCATTCATCTTTGCTTTGACATGTGGAGAATTGATCTTAGCTTTGAGAAATTAAGTTTCTGATTCAAATTGCTGCTTTGATAGGGCCGCCGAAACACCTCCACCATTGACTACGCACCCTTCGCACACTGGGTATCTTACTTCTTCGTCCCCACTCATACATACTTCAACAATTCCACGAATCGGACCCTTACTTTCTCACTCAGAAGGAGAACCATTCGCAGATTCCACAGACAGTCTGGCCACCTCCGAGCCAGCTTCCAAAAGCCTTACCCAAAACCTTCGGGCTCCCACCGACGGATCTCAAAGGCGGTCATCATCACCAGTTGGCAGACTCAAAGACGTATTCAAACCAAGACACGGGTCAAGCAAACATACAAGTCCAGAACGCAAGACTGGAGGGGGCGGGGCTGATCAATCACTCAATACTAAGGACGGTGGGGCTGATTCCAGGCGGGGGAGTCTCATAAATGTGAAAGTTGGTTCAATCTTTTCTGATAAACAGTTCCCCCCCGGTAAGTCTCGATCTACAACATCATCTCCTGAAAGGCCACAAATCGAAAAGGGCAAACTCACCACCATCGATACAACCCCACGTCCTCAGACTCCACCATCTGTGAACAGGCCGGCCCCTGTTATTGTCAATACACCCCCAACACCCACAGACACAAGATCACCGCAATTTACTTCTGTCACTAGCCCAGAGTCCCCTACCAAGTCCGCTGCAAATGTTTTAGTTTCTCCTTCGGGAAATATGATATCGCATCGACGAATTCGATCAGGTTCTGCTTCAGGAGTCCCAAGTAAATTATCAAACATCCAATCTGCGCCGCTGACACCCACACCAGAGAACGGAGCAACTACACCAGGACAAAACCAATCGGGATTTTTCTCCACGGTTTTCTCTGCAGCTCAGAACGCTGCAAATACATTGAGCAACAGTATCACAAACACGTCAGTTCCAGGAGGGACGAGGAGTAAGAGTGGTGCGCACGTAATACCAGGTATACAGGAGATTGAGAGTCCGGAAGTCGAAGCATTGGGAGAGAAGACAGATACAGAAAATCTTATGGAAGAAAAGGAGCCAGCCGTTAAGACATTGGGCATGGGAGATCTTAGTCTGAGCCAATTCGGGATTTCAGAAGAAGGAAATATTCCAACAATGCCGAAGTATCCAGACGAGGTTCGCGGAAGGTCTGATCCCGCTAGGGATGATCACTTTTTCGCGAATCGTTCTGCCACTGCACCAAATATGTTGACCGGAGAAAATCTCGAAGCGGTCGGTACACCTCAACTTGAAGACTTACATACTCTTGCACGTCCACGTTCTGTCTACGAACCAAGCGCGAATGGAGACCGAACTCCTCCAAATGGAAGTGTATTTGAAGGGAAATCTGGTACCCAACGTAGCGGCAGTACCCGAAGCGGCATTAATCACAGGAAAAGGGGCAGCTCTGCAGCAACTGGTACAACAATTGGGGCAGCAATTGCTGCAGCTAATTCATCTATCGGAAGCCCAGGCTCGGCGGCCCCCAAGATCACAGGGTTTGCAGTAGCAAGCAAGAAGAGAAATAAGGATTTTCACGCGCTTTTCAGAAGCGTGCCCGATGATGACTATCTTATCGAAGATTATAGCTGCGCTCTGCAAAGAGAGATTCTTGCTCATGGTCGATTATACGTCTCCGAAGGTCACTTGTGTTTCAGTAGCAATATCTTTGGTTGGGTAACAACATTGGTGATGAGCTTCGACGAGATCATTTCAGTGGAAAAGAGAAGTACAGCACTGCTCTTCAAAAACGGCTTGATGATTTCAACATTACATGCGAAGAATATTTTCGCTAGTTTTACAAGCCGTGATTCGACGTATGATCTCATAGTCGGCATTTGGAAGATTGGCCACCCGAATTTGAGAAGCTCGTTGAATGGAGTTGCCCTTGAAGGGACTGGCGGGGATAAGACAGTGAAAGATGATGGCACTGTTCCTATTTCTCGTCCAGGTAGTGTCTCACAGTCCTCGGATGGCAGCGAAGGTAGTGGGGAAGTCTACGATGAAGATGAAGACGATGAAGACGGTATGAGCTTCACGCAAGCCGATGGTAGCGTCGTTGGTAGTGAAGCCGGTGAAAAGGTTGTCAGTAGAAAGGCGTCCGCTGCTGTTGTGACCAATGGGGCTGGGGCCGAAGGAGGTAAACAAGCTAGTCCAACAGCCGCAGTAGACTTTCCTGGTCCAACTACACATGCTCCAACAACTTGTTCCGATGGTGACACACATTATGCGAAAATACTCGCAGATGAAGTCATCCCAGCTCCTCTAGGAAAGGTTTATAGTCTTATGTTTGGACCCGCATCCATAACTTGGATGCGAGATTGGCTCACTAATGAACAAAAATGTCTCGAGCTCACTTACGAAGAGAATGCTAAAATTCCCTTGTCTTTGGAGAACAAGGTTCGAAATTACACCTATATCAAGCCTTTGAATGGCGCGATTGGTCCCAGGCAAACCAAATGTGTCTCTACAGAGACTCTGGACGCCATGGATCTTGAGAAGGCAGTTTCCGTAACGGTATCAACAGTAACTCCGGATGTACCTAGCGGGAACGTTTTTAGCACCAAGACTAGGTATTGTCTTTCATGGTCAGAAGGTAATGGTACTCGATTGCAAGTCAACTGTGCGATTGAGTGGACGGGTAAGAGTTGGCTGAAAAGTAAGCACAATGCGATCTTCCCACATATTGTATTGTCATACTGATTTGAAAACAGCCCCGATTGAAAAGGGAGCGAATGATGGTCAAGTGCAATACACGAAGGATGTCATAGCTGCACTCAAAGCGGCTGTCAGTACCAAACGCTCTGGAGCACCAGGCGCTCCTAGTAAAGGCAAAAAGAAGGGTCGCAAAGGCTCGAGGGCAAACACTCTTAGCAAAGTTACCGATGGCGCTTCTGAGACTAAACCAGAAGCAACTAACTGGGGTCTCTTTGAGCCTGTTCGTGGTATATTTGAGCCTATTCTCGATATCATCCAACCATTGATGACAGGGAATATACTCTATGGGCTTCTCGTCGGACTTCTAGTAGCAAGTTGGTTCCGTTTCGGATTGCCTATTGGAGGTGGCGGGAATAGAGATGTGGGAATGAGCTATCTAGGTACTCCGGAGAGAATCGCAGCATATGAAGAGATTTGGAGAAGAGAGGAAAGTGAACTTTGGTTGTGGTTAGAGGAAAGGGCGGGAATTGATAGATTACGAGAAGTGGGGAGAATGCCCATGGAGAGGTTGGATATAGAGGACAGGTTGAGGAGTGAAAGGATGGATGAGAGGGAGGTAGAAGATGCAATTAGGATTACGGAGGAAAAGTTGTTGGTTTTGAAAGATGTTATGGGCAAGAAGAGGGATAAGTCGAAGAGGGTACAACCTCAGGAGCAGAAGACTTCAACTAGTGCGGCTTAGGGCTATGGCGGATGGGTGAACGGTCAAGGATAAAGATGGACAGGGAGGCAAATGGCGTATGCCAAATAGCGTGTTATACCATATCTACAGCGTAAAAGCTCTACTCAGTACGACACTCCACACAGATACCTCTGTTGTGTATTTTCTTTTTTGGGGTTCATTTTCATATGTTTGGGAGGCTGAGTCATGGTGGCTGTACATCATTGGTGTTTGGGCATATATGGAGAAGTACAAGGAGAGCATATGGAGAGGGGCATCAGAGGACTGGCATATCTGCTATAGCGTTTCTTTAATCTCTTGTGTCTTTTTATTGCATTTTTGGGATGGGGGATAACATATTGTGAAGGTTTAGCGGGTTGTTGTTAGATATCAAATCTTTTATCGTTGTTGTTGGTAGCTAGGCTAGTTCTAGGAGGGAGTCGGAGGGGGGAGAGAGGAGGAAAAAGAAAAGTAGAGAAAGTAGAAAGCGGAAACGGAGATATATGGAAATACATGGACATATCAAATTTGATGTCGAAATTCATTGTAATATTTTGTTGTGCACTTTGATGTGATGAGATGTGATATGATCGTTTTTCATGTGGTTAGACTAGTCTGTGGGAGGACGGGTACCTGAATATGTCTCACACAGTATGTGGAAGAGGGAGAAACTGATCTGGTAATCTGATGAGATCTAAGGTAGTTATCCGGGATTTGATCTGGGAAGAGGTGTTGTGCTCATAGTTGGAGAGGAAGGAAGGAAGGAAGGAGGGAGAAATAGAAATTCTGAATGAAATAGGAAGGTAGTTTAGGACGTTGGGTTGGGTTTGTATCTAATGTTCTCGTGATATGGAACATTATTCTATTGTTTTTGTATTGTCTTGATAGGTACTTGAAGGTTGTTGTAGAGGAGATGCGTATCGCGATATTGATGTCATATCTGGTAGTATATATATAGTCTTCTCTTCAAGCAGAGACAGGTTCTTTGCAAGATATCGATCGAGTATTATATATCATATATGAGTATCGATATCAATATCAATATCAATATCGATTCCAAATCTACATCTACATCTACATCTACATCTACATCTTCATCGTATCCCCAACACCCACTTTTTATCAGAGTGGGAACAGCGGAACCAATCCCTAAACCCCTTGAACCATGCAGCTCATGCTATGCTACAATGCCAGCACAGCACTAAAAGCTCCCGTCCCAAAACCAAGTTTCGTGGGAGGAGACCTTTCACGTCGAGTAAAGAAAGCTTTTTCCTTTCTTTTTGCGACAGAATTCCATAATTCTTCCTCTAAAGTTCTTCAACACCATCATATATATATATTTATATATATATTTCTTTTCCAACCTCCTTGAATCACGCTTGGATTCTCATCCGGAATTGCCGATATCATTCGTTATCCGAAAAAAAGGTCTAGTTTCAAAATAAAACGACGATTTCTCTTCTGGACGTCAAGGGAGAATCTATCTTGTCTTGCTTCTGAATGTCTTGGTTTGACAGAATGATGTTATGATTCAGAGCTTATTACTTTGAAATATCAAATCGAGTCAAACAGCTCTATGTCATGATTGATATCTAGAGCCTCAGATCAGGTCCGACTGTATCAATGATATTCGATATCTCAATTGATAATTGACATTGACTACACATCAATTGAATCACACAGCAACAACATCGCATCCACCGTTTCCTTCAAATGTGATTGATACACACATCACATCACATCGCATTTCCAGTCCTTTCAAAATTTCAACCAAACCAGTATTCCACCAAATCATCGAGTTGCGTTGCGCATTGACGGATACCCACATCTTCTTCTCCATACATGTGTACCAGTACAAAGTACTCGATTCTTCACCACTCACTCACCTACGGGAACGGTACTTCCTTTAACCGCCCTCGAAACGAAATTTGCAATTGAGTCAATCATTGTGCGAGCATGATATCTTCAAGTCCATCGATACATTCTCTAACTTCTCTTCTCTTTTCTCGCCAATGTCCATCAATTCCTTCATTGTCCAGAAGTCATAATTCACTTTGCGCTTCAAGAGCTCTCATCCTCAAAATACCGAGGGAGAAAAGATCCTTGCAATCAAGCTTATTGTAATCTTGGAGATCTGTGTACGAATACCTACTACGTAATAAGCTGTCTAGCTGTCTAGCTGTCCAGCTTTCCAAATTCACTCTCGATATCAATATCGACAAGTAAAAAGAGCAATTCTTTGCATTTCAGAACAAGCCAAAAGATCTGGTTTCTTGTATTCTCATTAGCTCTATTGTTTCGACTTGGTCGTTGAAGTGCTTTGATTCAACTTGCCCAGCCTTCCTCTTTTTAACCTCTCTCGTTTAAAAATAGCCCACCATTCGTCCAACCTCTTAATATCTTATTCACACCGAAAAACCACCTTCTATCATCTTTCGACTCTTGAAATTCACTTTTCTGTCTTTCACTTTTGGTCGTCGCCTCCAAATTCCGGGAGGTACTTTGTCTCCATCCCCATCTCGAGCTTCTTTCCCAACGACAACCCCAACAACCAACAACTTACAACAAAAACAACATCATCAATAAATTTAGCATCAGTCCTCACACTTTCTCCTTCTATTCTCTAATCTTATTAGCTTCTCTTTATTTTTACACACAAGCAACGTTTCTCTACTTTATCCCATTTCGGGCATTCTATTGAGCAGCGTTCACCTTGTTTTCCTCTCACCCAAATTCAAGAAATCCAGCAGAGCTGACGCTCCCACCCATCTCCATATCTAACGACCGTCACGATACCCACGAACTTAACCCGCCACAACCCGAACAGCGCCAGCAGCGAAGAACACTCCGAAGAACTCACATTGAAGCAGCTTCAGCTGGAATCTCTCCTTTACCTCGAATCAAATTCGCCCATCGACAATCAAGTGAAGGCGACTTCACTCATGACATCGCAGACGATCCCGATACTGAACCTCATCCATTAAGCCCCTCTCCGGAAGCGGAAAAAAGTCCCGCCTATCCTCCACGTATTGATAAGCACACTGCGAGTGCCATCCTTTACACCCTGGAAGAAGCGTTACGCCAACCCAATCAGTTCACTCCAGATTATATTGAAGAAAACGCTTCAATGTCAGATATGTTAGGAGGAGCCACGAGCTCAGCTAGCAATGGCGCTAGACCTGTAGCCTCTGGTTCGCCCCACATTCGTGGTCCAAGAGATATTATGAGAGATAGACAGGCTCGTGAAGCTCGAAAAGCATCTGAAGCGTCGGAACAAAAAGCCCGAGCTGCCGAACAAAAAAGAAACGAGGAAGAATTAATGCGGCAAGCAGAGAGAAGAGCAGCTGCTGGCGCTGCAGCACAAAGACTCGAAGAGCAAGGACAACCACGAATTTCGAGCAATTCCCAAAGAACAGATCGAAGAGCCGCAGATCGAGCAACAAGTGGCGGGGAAAGTATCAGACCAGTCGATCAACCAATGCAAAGACGTGGAACAACATCAAGAACTCCTACAGGTCCCGAAATTGCACCCCTCAGATTACCAATGGCGCAACCAAAACCCGCCGAGACTGGTACAAGTCAACCAAATTTAGCTACTGGAGCCGGTCCAGCTCAACCTCCGCCTTTAACTGTTCCAAGCCGTGATGGCCCAACTCGATCATCGTTCCCGCATGCATTCGAGCGCTGGGAGACTCTCTCTGCACATTGGGAGGGTCTCACAAGTTTCTGGCTTCGCAGACTCGAAGAAAATTCCTCGGAAATTAATCGTGATCCATTGTCACAGCAGTTATCCCGACAAAACACCGATTTATCAGCTGCTGGCGCAAATCTCTTCCATGCTGTAGTCGAATTACAACGTTTACGAGCTTCGTCTGAGCGCAAATTTCAAAGATGGTTTTTTGAGACAAGAGAACAAGAGGAACGTGCGACAGAGAACTTGGCAGTTATGGCAAAACAATTGGAGGATGAACGTAATTCCAGAGCTCAAGCTATTCAGGACGCCGTTGAGGCATCCAGACGCAATGATCATTCTGATAAAGTAATATCTGAGTTGAAGAGAGAGTTGGAGATTGCTAGAAGTGAGGCTCGTAGAGCATGGGACGAACTCGGTCGTCGTGAGACGGAGGAACGCGAACGAACAATCTCTTTGCGAGAAGGTCAGCCAACCTTGTTGGGTGGAGTCCAGGTTGTTCCAATGATCCAAGGTGTGCCAAGTCGTCATGGAAGCACAGCTGCTCGAGATCTTCCTCCAACAAGACAAGGAGGTCCTTCTGATTCTGGAAGTGGAAGCGGAAGTGCACGCACAGGAGGTCGATTCGCAGATCCTGAGAGTCCAGCTGGATCGAATGAAGCTTACCAACAATATCAGCGCTCTCAACGTGCAGAACCAGCTGATCCATTCATTGACAATGTTCGTCAACGTCGAGCAGCTGCTACAACATCCGCACCATCTTCATCTCAAGCACCAGCCGTCCAACCTGCCTCCCCAAGTGCTTACTACCAACAAACTGAAGGTCATCCAAGTACTCAAACCGGCAGGACCGAAGGACAGTATGATGGATCAAACAGTGATGACGAATATGAGGTTGATGAGCAAGGAAGATACGTTCTTGACGCTGCTGGGAACAGAATCCCATACTCAAATGACGATTCTGGTGATGATACGGCTGAGTATGAGCACAGTCCTCGTCAACACCGTCAAGGTCGTGCTCCAGTTACTGGACCTCCAGTCCCAATGGCTGGCATTGAGTACGGACAAGGTCCAACAAACAGCACAGCTGGTAATCCAACTTCTGCCCCCGCTGCCTCAGTCGATTACACAGGATCAGGATATGGTGCAGGTGGCTCAGGTGCAGGCTGGGAGTCCTTTCCTCGTCATCATCATCCAACTCGTCTCAGTGATGTTTTGGAAGAAGATGAGAGAAGCCGTACCAGTGCTAGCCAAGTCAGCCGACGCGAATAGACGATGTATGATGATCATATCATTTTGATTTTTCAGTGGGTCTCCACCGAAAATCTGTCATCACATCATCGTTGGTTCCATTTGCTTAATTTTTCTTTTTTTAGTTTTATCTGCACGAGATGAATCGGTTCATTGGGATAATAAAATCCCTAGAAATGGTACTCCATAGGCGTACTTACTTCGTGGGAATGGCGTCCTATTTTTGCTTTATTTCTGTTCACATTCCTATCTAATAGAATATCCCAGGAAAGAACAGAATGGATTAGTTCCCTGGGAAATGCATATGCATGGAACTGGCGTTGCAAAGGAGTTTTGGTACATTAATTTGAGCGAAGAAGGAACATATTCGAATTGATGCATCAAGCAAGAGAGAGGGCCCTTTTAATGTACCTCTGTAAGATAGAGGAAGAAGCTGCATATAGTATTTACTAGGAGTGACAAGAGCAGTAGAGATAGTTAATAATGAAAGAAAACTTAATAATGTGACTTAAATCCGTTGAAATGTGATCTGATGCTTGTAGCGAGGGGGTTGATCTGAGGAATTCAGATGAAAGTAGATGACGCTGCTTTTACCAAATTAATTTCTCTTCGTGAAAATCGGAATTAGACTAAAGCGGCGTCCAAAGGTGGGCTAATTGATCTGAAGCTCCAAATTTCAAGCAAGCATCATCAGTTCATAATCGCTTCCCCTCTCCCCGGAGCTTTCTACATTATAACTACAGCAATCATGTCGAACACTATATTACCCACGAGTCGCAACATGCTCTCTAAGATCTCGAGGACGGGTGCTAAGAATGCGCAAACTTTCGGGCTTCAATGCCAACGACTATCTACGATTTGCGCTTCGAGACTTCCGAGGGGCGTACAGAATAAAGCTTGTTTGAGCGGAGTGAAGGGATTCAATGGGTCTGCGAGTGTGGCGATGAAGAGCATGGGATTGGGTGAGGACAGTGCTGGGAGGAGAGGATATAAGACGGTGCAGGAACAGAGGTCGAGATATAAGTCTGGGGTAGGGAATTTGTTTTTGTTTTTCTGGATGGGTGAATGGGGGCGAGAGATTGCTCCTGCTTAAGAACAATGATGCTTCTATTGAATCCTATTCAGAATATGTTACCGATGAAGAATGATCGCTAACGTGTTATATCCGGAACAGCCTTTTTCGTGGACAGCAGGAGTCCTCTTTCTTGGAGCAGGCGCGGGGCTGATCTTCTATTTCCGATATGAAAAAGCGAGGATGGAGAGGAAGAGGATAGCGGAAGCTGCAAAAGGTGTAGGGAGACCAAAGGTAGGCGGACCGTTTGAGTTGCTCGATCATAAGGGAGGCAAATTCAGTAGCGAGGATATGAAGGGAAAATATAGTTTGGTAGGTTTTAGTCCTTTTTACTGCGCAATTGGAGGCACGCGAATGAAGTACGGGATAGAAGAAGAACAATGCTAATATAATCAATTTGAATAGGTCTATTTCGGCTTTACCCACTGTCCAGATATCTGTCCCGAGGAACTCGACAAAATGGCTCAAATGATCGATCTCATCAACAATTCTCCCACGCGCACCTCTTCTACCCCAGCTCTCCTCCCTATCTTCATCACCTGCGACCCCGCGCGCGATACCCCCGCCGTGCTCGCCACCTATCTTGCGGAATTCCATCCTAGCATCATCGGGCTCACGGGCACGTGGGAACAGATTAAGGATATCTGTAAGAAATATCGGGTTTACTTTTCGACGCCCGAGGGCGTGCAGAAGGGCCAGGATTATTTGGTCGATCATAGTATTTATTTTTACTTGATGGATCCTGAGGGGGATTTCGTAGAGGCGATTGGCAGACAGCATAGTCCGGAGCAGGCGGCGAGGATTATTCAGGAACATGTGGGGGATTGGAAGAGGTGAGGTGACGTAGTTGGCTGGTTGTATGTAGGAATGGAATGATGGGGAGAATTGTGTTACTATTAGATGGTTGGGCTTGAGAGGCCGTGTATATGAATATTTAGCCACGAGTGTAGGGAATAATGAAAAAGCGAACGCAGCTCTGTATATTTATCTGTATGATATGATACCTCTACTAGAAGGTCATGAATGGGTATCTGTCTTTATCTTCTTTCGGAGCATTGTTAATGGCAAGTCGCTATGATATTCTCGGATTATCAGGGAGGTAGGGGTTTGTGTTTATTCTCGTTGGTGTGTATATATTCGTGCATATATTCGTGTATGTTTGTATGTATGTATGTATGTATGTATATGTATATGTATATGTGTGGTTTTATTAGATTCGTATATGTGAATTTGAAGTGAGATTGGTGTTTGAGGAATGGAAATTGAATGGAATAGAGACGGGGGGAGGGGAGAGGAGAGGAGAGGAGATGATGGGCTTTGGTTGGTAGCAGTTGCTTCATATCTTTTGGGGTTGATACTGCGGGGTTATTTTGGAGGAAAGGGGAGGGGGAGCGGGGGAATGGGGAGGTGAGGAGGTGAGTAGGGTTGGCTTTTGTTTTTCTTTTGGTAGTTTGGGGAGTAGGGGGGGTAGGGAGTGTTTGGGTCAGGAGTAGTTTGGGAGATGAGATGGGATATGGAATTTGAAATGGAATGGGTTCATACTGTTGGAGAGGGGCTCGGGTTTATTGAGTGTGATGTGAAGCTGACGATACTGAATGATGGTGAAGTGTGGATTTCAGGTTGATGGGGGTGGAATGGATAGAGGTGAGGTTTGGCGAGGGGCTTCCAAATAAAAGATAGGGACGGGAGAAGATAGCAGAGTGAAAGATACCGATCGAGTCGAGAGGATACGGGGTGTATGAGAATGAGAAAGGAATTCAAAAAGACAACGAGAAGCAATGAAGTTGCAATCAGATCGAGGGTTCTTTTCGAGCTTCCGTGTGGAGTAGTGGTCGTACGTGTAACTTATGTGCTCTATCAACTTTGAATCGGTTGTTTGATGGATGGTAAGTACCATCAGCTAATATTTCACTTTATGCTATTCGCATCGGTTCGCTCTGTCGGAATTGGCAACTATCAGATGAGTAGTATGTTTGGATTTAAAACGGTAATGCTTGTGACGACTAAAGCAGTAGAAGAGTCTCCAACGATTGTCTTTGGGGGCTTATGTTTCTGACCCAAACACAATCAATATTCTAATAAAATTACAATAATACGTTCTCGAGTATGGGGCAGTTTAGGTATTTATAATTATCCGCTCATGTGACACTTCTTAAGAGCATCTTTCCGAGATATTGGGTCATTAGCTTAGCTAGTAGTTACTTCACTTAACACTCTTATTAGCAGAAGAAAAGTTAAGCATGAGGTGGTAAGCTTTCATTCATAGGATCAATCATTCACAACACAATAGCAATCTTCCTTCTCCTGAGCTATTGATTCCATGAATGCCTGTATCAAATTGAAATCGCCTTTTGCGAACTGACTAAGCCACGCAGTCCCTTCTACGCCTATCCGATGTGGAATTCCGGGGCAGGGCAGGACAGCGAAGTGAATTCCGTGCCATTGGATGGGAGTCTTTCTACCAGTTGCCATAGCTATGCTGCAACCCGAATATGAGGAGCCGAATTGCAGTTGTATACTTAGTATACTTTACTTTTGTTTGCTGTGTTTCAAGGGGGCAGTGCAAAGATGTTTTTCAAATTGCTCACTGCTTTCTTCGCTATGCTTTTGATATCCTTATTATTATTGGAGTATGAGAGTTAAAAAGTCAAGTTGGCTGCGTCGTCTCGTGGTTGACGTGGATGACACGTTTGTCATTTCTTTCGAACATTTAGATAACTTTGATCTGAGAAGGAATTAATTCACTGCTGCTATCTCATGCTATGTTCTGGGCAGTGAGTCGGCAGTGAGCCGGCAGTGTACTTGCTGTATTCGCACTACTTTTTTCATGCTCATTTCTATAGAACTTGCTGTGTCGATACTTGTACACTACCTGCATCTTACACCGTACATATCACGAATCTTCAAAATGGCTACATTAATCTACCGTGCAGTAATCTCCCTACTTTTGATCACGTTTACGCTCGCTCAAGTTCGCATTCCCTTCACAAGAAAGCTTCATGCTCTACATCCTGCTCTCAATGGCGGTCTCTCTACCCGGGACTCCGTCTCTACATCTCTTGTCAACGATTTGACACAAGCAAGCTATGTGATCTCCGTCAAAGTGGGAACTCCGCCTCAGGATATTGATTTGACTATCGATACAGGAAGCAGCGACACCTGGATAGTCGCCAATACTGCTGCTTCGTGTACTGGTGTTGGGTTACCAGAGAAGAATGGATCTGCTCCAGTCCTGTGCGAGACACCATGTAAGTCTTTCCATTATTGTGTGGTTTCTCAGCCGCTTCAGGGAACACTGTCAATTTTTATAGCCAAGGCGTATCCTCGAGAGCATGGAAGGAAATGTTGAAGTTTTGCTGATATATAATAGACAACCAAAACTCTTCTTCGACTGTCGAACTGAACATCACTACAGATAGATTTAATATTGAGTATCTGGATGGTGGTAGAGCTAAAGGACCTTATATCGCCGACACTTTTATGCTCGGTAATGCCACCATTAAGTCTCTCCAGATGGGTCTCGCCAACGACACAAATATACAACTTGGAATACTGGGACTTGGTTATTCTATTAATGAGGCCTCTGATAACATGTATCCAAATATCATTGACGAGCTAGTCTCCCAAAATCTCATCAGTACCAGAGCTTATAGTCTCTATTTAGATTCGCAAGACTCAGCTACTGGATCCCTTCTTTTTGGTGCAGTCGATACCACCAAATTTGTCGGTGAACTAGTGAGCTTAGATATAGTACCACAACCGATCTGGAATGGCTCGGTTCTCTACTCATCAGTGTCAATTGAGCTTGCTGCAGTGGGTATCACAGATCAAGAAGGCAATTCTACAAACGTGACAACTTCTCCTCAAGTTGTACTTCTGGACTCTGGAACCACGCTTACCATATTACCAACTGAGGTTACAGATGTCATATTCAAAAAATTCAACGCCTACGATGACACAAACTCCACCGGCAATGTCTACCTCCCTTGTTCAGTTCTCAATACTTCATCCTCTTTAACAGTCGACTATCTGTTCTCCTCCTCTTCCGCTTCTACTATGATTAGGGTTCCCATATCAGAGCTTGTATTTTCACTTACAAATCCGACTTACGCATTGTATCCCGAGGATACTCTCCCGGATTTGCCATTTAGCGGCGAAGCATGTGCATTTGGCATACAATCGACATACGCGGACTATCACTTGCTCGGGGATACTTTTTTGAGAAGTGCATATGTGTTGTATGATTTAGATAACAATGAGATTGGACTCGCGCAGGCCAACTTTAAGGGAAATGATACGGATACCAGTTCAAGTGATGGGTATGGAAATAAGTATATTGTGGAGTTGAAAGCGGGAGAATCAATCCCGGCTTTCACTGGCGTTAGTGTGACGAGTTCGGCGGAACCTAGCCTTACCAGTAGCGCTAGCAAGACTTCGAATCCTCCTTCTGACACGGCAAAAGCTGCAGTGACTGGAAAGTCTAATAACACTGTATCGATGTTAAGGAATGTGGATTTCAGAGTTCTTGTTATCTTTGTGCTGGGAGGATTAATTTTGAATGGAGCAAACATCGCTTGATCATTTTTAGTTACATACTGCTAATTGTGCAGGGGGAATGTAACCAGCAAGCAAGATCTTTACCGAGGAGTAATCAGAGGATATACAAGACACAATCAGCATCATTACCTATTCATAGAAACACAAGAGTCAGAATCATCCCACCTTTGCGCTACTTTATACTATCGAATTTCTTTCAGGAAATTCGTGTCAACATGACACAAACACGACAGAAACTTTATCATGCCCCTCACCATACCCCTCCAATTCCGATTACCTGCATATGCACACCCCGCTTTTTGTGCATGATAGATCTCCTTTTGTCCACCTGCGCAGAGGATATCTTATTCCTCGCTTCCCATAGGACTGAATGAATATGGTTTATATTTCTGCAGCCGAGCCTAATGTCCTTCATAAGTAGTCTATACGCAGGAGGAAAAAGAAGCCAGAATTGATCATCTGAGAAATTTTATGACAAATCGACGATAAATAAGTTTATAAGATTTAATAGAATTCAGCTATCATACTATTCAAGCCTTTGATTGTTTTAATTGAGTTAAAACAATTAACTGGAAAATACTCCTCGGTTGTATGTATGATTATTAATAATAATACCAAGGACTTTCTCACATAGAATGATGATATAACTATATAATATGAGAGCAGGGAAATGATTGTAATCATTTCCGAACAAAATTGTAAATAGATTCTTTCCCGTGAAATATACTATAATATTTAGTAACTTTCTTTTTTGGGGTCTTTTTTCACAGTTTCGCTTACGGCTCAAGTTTAAGCACCGGAAAACGTCACGAAAACCAAGAAAGATACCCAACCGAGAATATCATCATGACTTCCCTTGAAACTCCCAAGGTTGCACTTATTACAGGGACAAATGGAATCTCAGGATCCGCCTTGTTGAGACAACTTTCTAAGAATCCGATTTGGTAAGTATCCAATCAGGAGGTATCTTTCAACCTCGAAACAAATACAATACCTTCAATCTCTCCTTCTCCTCTAGCCCGACACCGGACCTCCAACTAAAATCTTCTATTCATACCAGGTCTCGTATCATTGCTCTTTCACGCTCCCCACCCTCCAATCTCCCTTCCGATCCCCGCGTCGAATTCCACTCTCTCGATCTCACAGTTACTGCTGGTGAAATCGCCGAGGCTTTGAGTGCTAAAGAACTTACAAATGTTACGCATTTCTTTCATTACGCCTACATTCATACCGACTATGACCATCCCAATCACCTAGAAGAGATGACCAAGAATAATGTACCTCTCTTCACCAATACTCTCACTGCTATCGATGTCACTTCTCGTGATACTTGTAAGTATAATCCCCGTTTAATTCGGCTATCTCGTCCAAACATTGGATTCAGTCAAGATTTTTACACTATTTCCATTTCATCCGACGGCTCTTTCACACTAATCCTGGCACTCACAGGCTGACTTTCCCATTATAGTGCAACGTGTGATTCTCCAAACCGGAGGAAAAAACTACGGTTTACTTACCTCTCCACCCGCCTCAGTGCCCCTAACCGAAGATGCTCACCGGGTGACCGATCCTCGTTCCCGTAAGCTACGACACCCCATCTCTACCCTTTCCCAACTCTAAGCGCGCATGTCTTCCGAATACACTTGCATCCCATTGACTCTCATATTCATTTCAACTCTCGACGCAACGTCGCTGATGAGTTACTAACTTCTCATCATAGTTCCGAACTTTTACTACCATCAAGAGGATTTTCTATGGTCACTCTCTGAAGAACGTTCTTGGAGTTGGAATATTACAATGCCGTTCTGGATATCAGGGTATGTAGGAAAATCCGGAAACAGCTGGGTTACTTCCGCAGCCATTTACTTTAGTCTCTGCCAAGCTCTCAACAAACCTGCGATTTTCCCAGGTGGAGAAGATGAGTACTATGGGAAATGGGACAAGGGACAACACTTCAGTACGAGTTGGGTGATTGCAGAATTCACAGAATGGCTAGCGTTAAATGAAGAGCCGACAGTGAAGAATCAGAAGTTCAACATTGTTGATGACACGATTACTACGTTTCGAGATGTTTGGGAGGGAATTGGACGGTATTTTGGGGTTGAGACGAAGGTAGAACGGAAATATGATTTGATGAGTGAAGTGAAAGAGATGGAGAAGGAATGGCCGAAAATTGCAAAAAAATATGGAGTAAGGAATGATGCATTGGGGATTGTTACATGGGACGCGTTTGTTCATGCGATGGACACTGGGGAGTGGGGAAGTGTTGTTAATATGGATAAAGCAAGTAAGGCGGGGTGGACGAAGAAGGTTGATACTATTAAGGAGATGGAGAAGATATTTGGGGAGATGAAAACCGATGGATGGATTCCAAATGTCTGAGGAGAAATCCGGCCAAGAGATTCTTCATCGTCTAGATATAAACCTCGGACATTGTCTTTTGTTCTTGATTCCAATTTTCAGTCCGAAAATTCATGATTTGTCGCTTTCCTAAAATTCACAACTTGCACATACTCTAGAAGTTGAGATAACGTCCTGGAACGCATTATGCCAACTTTGATATTAGCAATTCCGATTTTGAGTAAATACATTAGAACCTCCAAAAGGTTTGGGTAACACTATACTGATCGACGAGTGGCAAACTACCAGTCAAACTATAATGGCTTTTCATTCATAGCCTGTATGTATATGTCTTGTTGATGATTTCATTGAATCCAGTGCTTACTAAAGCTGGAATGTTTGACATTGCCTCCTATTTCTGATTCTTGTTATGTTGAAAATCGATTTTCTTGGTACAACCAATTAAAAGAGTTGATACATGAATTCAGACACCTTACATATGTTAGTTCTTCAAGATTGTAGTATTCCTAACCTAAGTGATTTCCATGGGTCAAATACCTCCGCTGATTTTTATGGGTAAAGTCTTCATCTATGGTTTGAGAATGGTATCTCTTTCGATGAAGATTCGCAATCAGGGTGTAAGTTGCCTGTTTTCTTTAATTCCTGGCGTTTCTTTACTTAAAGAAAAATTCCACGGAGATACAATGAGTTAAGGGTTTCAAAAATGTCTCTTAGAACTTGGATTTGATACAGACTGATTCTTGCCTTTTGAGCTTCAATTTCTCAGGGACCATAATTGGTGAACTTGATTCAGAAACTTAACGTATTATGACTCAAAACGACAGCAGCAATAACATTGACCGATTAGAACCAGCGCACTCATTTGCAAGCTAAAATCGAAAGATATCCCCCCAAAAAGTGAAGATTAATTGCATACGTATATGAGCGAATGATGCATTGCGGGAACCCGCATTCACGACCCAGCGGTCCGCCGCAACCAGCTCATACTGGATAGGATTCTGTAGTAAAAGCACTAGCTTCACAAAAAAACATCTCACAGAACCAATCAATAGCAAGGATTTCCTTGTTCTCGTCATCGAATCCTCCAAAAACAACAAGCTAAATTAAAAATCGCCCTAGTATTGTCGCGGCACTGATCGTTACAAATATTGATCTTGCTACTCGGAAATATTGCCACCCCTAGCGATCTAAAGGAAATAGTGGTGACTATTCCGCTAGATAGACAAGCTATTGATTAATTCTGTAGACCTACGTAGCAGAATGCATCCACGTCGTCTTCCGAATGTCGAAGTTCTGTTAATCAATGTGACAAAAGTCCACTTGAGTATATAGGGAAGCAGGAGTGCTCCACTAATGAGAGAACCACTGAAGATCTTGGTTCCACACCACTTTCGATTGGGACGATAAAAGACATTCAGGAAGAAAGATCGATTGAAGACTTCTTAGAAGTTTTATGTGTAATATCAAGTGGTGCTGAAAAGTAAATCAAGTACATGAGCACAAGCCCTAACCTAGTTTTATCTGCCACGTGATTTGAGAGGAAGCGATCTATGTAGGCTCAGGCTCGTCAGGTAAGGGAGTGGCGATGAATCTTATTAGTTTCTTGTTGGTTGGCTCAACGCTTGTCAAGTTGCAGCAGGTACTTGAAGACAGGTACCTATCATATACACGATACATGGTTAGGAACATAAGGGCATATGCAAGATGAAGACAAAATGCTCCGCACGGCAGCACGTACCCGTTCATGAGAACTCACAGCATCTTTCTTTTTCTGGCCGTTTGCTATGTTCCATATATATTGGCCAACGCCTCTAGAATGTCTACACATCTGCCGATTAGCAACCTCACCGCCGTTTCATTGGTACAAAAAATATCTGCGAAAGCTTCAGCATCACACAGTGAATAATTGGTGGCCGAGCAAGAGATCCTAATGGACTTCCCAGCCCAGACTTCCATGGCGTTGATGTACCTATAGAATGCGTAAGTATACCTGCAAGTATGAAGCACCTTCTGAGTTGTATACTTTGTTTGTTTATTTTCCAAGTTCTTATGGCTGTCTAGTTTTTGACTGACATTATCATCTAGGTAGGTCAATATGGCAAGCAAGTCCTTGCATAATGGATGGCATCAGCGGAACACCAAAACGTTCAAACCGTACTCCGTATAAGCAAGCAGCTTGCATTCTCCACTATCATGTCTCGTTAGCTCCTTGTGATTTGCGTCAATACTTACGTTCACAGTGGATTCAAAAGATATGAACGATATCTTGGACAGTTGCTTGTTCTTACCAACATAGTTTAGACATTTCGACATTTGGACATTACATTACCTAGGTAAATTCGTTGGGGTAGATATCTATCAGGTTAGCCTATTATGCACGCCATTAGATCCGGATTTTAGTAGAGTGCCTTTTTGTGGGGGCTGTTGAATACATATCACGATACCAACAAAACTACCAACGAAATAGGTATGTATCTATTCTAGAACCGATCAATCAATCTACGGTCTGCTTACTTACTGTTCAACGTTGATTTAGTCCTGATAAATTCAGTGCTGGGCATAATCCTCCAAGGAATGAGTTATTACTGCAAGTGCAGGTATAATCAATCAATTAATCTTGGATACAATGAATTTACATGTATACTACCTGTGTGTATTCCTTTTCCGAGTCTCGCTCGGAACGTTTGGTCTTCGGGAAAAGTACCCCAGGAAGCTCGGCTGTAAAGACATTCTGCATGCCAGCATGGCTGGCTCCAAGACTAGCTAGCCACCCCTAGACGAAAATCACACCTTCCTAGTTCTAGGCGATGACAAGCCTCATCCAATGATAGAAAAGCGGCCTTGCAAATTATTATTTTATCCATTGCATTTCACAAGTGGGAACCGTTTTTATGGCGAAAAATTCGTAAACTGGAGAGCGAGTGGAGAATTAGCAAAATAAACTACTACATAGCGGCTACATGTTTCTGGAGAGAAGCTTCACATATCTTTCTCTCAAAGCTTGCGACTGTACAGTTGTGTGTCTCGTACAATTTCAACCAACTATATTCTTGATTTTACCATCGGACAATTGTCCAACTGCGGAAATGAAGAACAAGATCAAATTGAGATTTCGGTCACCGGAACATTATGCCGGGGGGTAAACGTTTATCATGCTGCCGCATCTACGCTACGAACTCAATTATGCAGACTATACTCACGTTGCACTCAAATTATCTGAGCCAGTTATATACTTCATATCTTCTCTACTTCTATGCTTTCCGCAGTTTCCTTTCCTGCAGTTGTCCGGAATTCTTGTCAGAAATCCTTGCTGCATACATATTATGTCTATGCCCCACCCTGGAGCCACACCATAGAATTTGAGCAACTAACAAATACTCGCACACTGCACCTGCACAATGGACTCTATTCCTAGTCTTTTAAATAAAGTTCATGGCATGTCACCGAACCTCGTTTCTCATTTGGATCATCATTTCACAACTTGATGAACGATTCTATCAAAGACAACGACAATGGGTAAAAGGGACGACATATGTTCCTTTCTTGGATATGAAAAAGATAACCCTACGAAGGATCGTCGGAATCTGTTAAAATCTACTTCTGCCTTTTTGGCCGATTATGAAGCCCGTGGGAACAAGGTTTATGGTAGAAAGGCCGAGTCTATTGGAAGTCGACTGTGTGCTGTAAATTTTCTTGAAGAAGAAGGTAGAGGGGAGAGGTTTTGGCCGCCAGCATCAGATGGAAGCTTGGTTTACGAACAAGCTCGCGATAAAGAAATGTGAGAGAAGTTTTGTTTTGCTTCTTGTATGCCGCTGTATTCTGAGAATTTCGGTTTCTAGTATCATCGATCATGTAGCCGACCTATTTCTCATCCACGCAAGATCCAACTACAGCAAATTGGTATGTACTACTCTTGTCTAATTTTGTTTTATGAAATATGGGACATATGATGGATGGTCTCGCTTCATTTCTGATGATTTGCGAGCATGTTAATTTCCCGTGTGGGAGCTAACGCCACAATCATGCAGCATGCGAAACGGAGGAGCCAAAAACACAATGCTACCTCCCCACCATCAAATGTTAACAATGAACATATCAGCAACAAACCCTCGGCTTTGAGTACACCTGAAGTATTTCTTTCTGTAACACTTTAGCCTTCAATTCCAGATACTAATTGGGCGTACAGGAAACGTACTTGGAAGACGAAGAGCCACAATTTACTTATAGTTCGTCTTTAATGACCATCAAGCCAGAATTATGCCTTACACCATGGTTAGATCCGCCAAAAAGATTTGACCGTAACGTGGCTATGCCGTGGGCAGAGCGTATTGACCCCAAAAACCTTCCAGATCCACCGGTTCGATTGGGGAAGGATTGGTTGTCACAGGTTGTTCTCTCAAATACCAAATTTTCATGGAAGCTAACTTGAGCTTAGAAGAGTGTACAATGGCCCAGTGCGGTTGATAAGGAAATTCAGTACTTTATGCATAGATGGTTGTTTTATTACACAAATGATTTAGAGAATGGCACAGATGATGGAATTCAAAGTCTCGTGAGTCTCTTGAGGAAGAAAGAGGGTACAAGTGCGGAGCTCGACGGCACACAACTTCGAGAATTCAGAAGACGAATTATCGATAGAGTGAGACATTGGACAGAGACATTCATCAATCATCAGTTTGTAGAATTACAAGCCGACGGTGTTCCTCAGATGACTGCAAGATTTCGCGCAATATGGACAACCCTAAAGTATGACACACCTACTCCCCGCGTCAGCAATCGAAGACGAAGTGTTGAAGAAGAAACGCCGCCAGAAACCCATCGCAAGCGACGAAAACTTTCAAAGAAATCTGAAGACAATGCGCTGGATAGTAGTAGATCAAAGAGAAAGCCTTGGACCGAGAATGCATGGCGACGCAAGACAATTCCACCTCCCGCGGACATGACTTTCCCGAATCTGATATCGAGAAAAAGCTCTAATATTGATCCCGTGACCGTGATGGTGACACCTCGGGCCAGTGTCAACGAAGAAGACAGTGATGAAGAGAGGTTTCAAAAGTGTGAGGTACATGAAGGGTCTGAGGTATGATTTACATCATATCAAATTCCGTTTCAATTTTCATTACCATCACTAATCATGTTTAGCATACGATACGAAATTCAAAAGTTTCTGTCGAGATATCTTCACCTTACAAAGTTATATCTAACAAAACTGATGTATTCATCAAGATGGAAGCGGAATCCACTATAGAGGTATCACAGCTAGGGACGACAGTCATCGAAGTATCGGACGATGAGCGATCCAGCGAAGCAACAAAAGTAGCAGTACCTACTCAAGGGGCAGTCATCAAATCCCCATCACCAAATCCAGATGACACAAGGGCACTTGAGACAACGCCTCAACATGTGCAAGACAGCATGAAAAGGCCCGAAGACAAGTTGATCCTTTCACATCAATCAAGCAATACGCCAGAAGGTCGAAACCTCTCACCACAGTCTGAAATACTAGATGCCATTGTCATGCCAAACCAATCGTCGAAAACAATTGCAGATGGTCTTCCGATTGACAAAACGGTCGATGCTCAAGCAGAAGTAATTGACTCTCATCAATCATCAACCCAGGTCGAGTATTCGAGTCAACCTTTACAGACTACGAATGCACCTTCATCTCCAAAAGTCAAAGGAGATCTAAAACTTCGTATTGAAGTGAACACTCAGCCGATCGACCTTGACGAGAAAGACTTTACAAAAGCGCCGACCCCAAAGCAGTTAAAAGATTCCGTTGATGAGCCTCGACGACCCGTCGCATCGTACCATCAAATTTTAACTGAGAACGAGGATCAAAATGTTTCTATTTCTATGACCCCACCAGAGATTCAATCAACAGAAAATTCAAGAAAATATGGCCCTTTCAATGACATCAAGATTTTGAACCAGCTTTTCTCGTCCAATGGCTCCCGAACCACAGATACCCACCGACAGCGTGGCACTTCTAGCATTTCACCAACATCAAGCGCTGATGCGCATACACATGAAATGGAGAAGAATTCCTTCCCGAAAAACGCAACCCAGAAGCATGTGTTGGCACGAGCGCCGTCATCGATCGAACTTGCTCCAAAAGAAGGTCCTGAAAAACTCCCGAATCAGGGCGAGTCACCTACAGCTAATAAAGCACCCATGGAGGGGTCGAGTACTTTGTCGCAAAGTCCAAAGACTGCCAAGCCTCAACCAGGTCATTCTATTCCTACTTCCTTGTTAGATATTATAGAAAGAAGCCAGAAATCGTTTGACAAGAATGATTCTAGTTTGATACGAACCCCCTTGCCGTCAGGTCCATTGACATCTGAGACCGGTCAGGAAACATCAACTCTATCGCCTATTGTCGGGCAAGCTACAACGGCCATATCTGAATACCCCAAGCCAAATGTATCATCTCAAATACCACCTCAGAATCCTATCCAGGAAACTCAAACAGCCTTCCGCGATTCATTTGTTTCAGGTTTCCAGCCTATAAATCGACCGGTATCTAGTCTTTCTTCGCAATCTCCTTCCGCTCCCACATCTCATAGTCCCCCCAGTGTATGTAAGCCGTCGATTGAACCACAAGAACCTCGAGATCAACGACACAGCCAGCAGATAAAGGAGATACCAAAACAGACTGAAGCCATATTCTCGCAAAATGTTGCATGGGAACTTAGCAGATCATCAGAGCCCTCTTGGACCAGGAACGTCCATCTCAACTCATATCCGGTAAACTCTCAGAATGGCGTCTATCCCATGGCTTTTTTCAGTAAACCGACGGCATCAAAAAACGACGTGTGGATGCAAGAAACTTCCCGAAAAAGGCAGTTGGAGCGAACGGATACCAAGCCTCGGAAAACAAAGTCAAGAAAGAAGTCAATGCCATGCGAAAATCCGACTACAGTCTCTGGTACTGTTCAATATCCACTGGCTTCATCACCTTCCGCAACCCAAAAAATAACACCTTTTGCGATGCAAACACAATCTTCTCGACAGCCTGAATTTGACCAGGAACGCTCTCCTAAGCCTCCGCATCCAGAACTCATCAGTCATCTGAGAATCATGGACGAAAAGATGGGTACGAATTCTGGAGCATCTTATCAACACCATATCAAGGCGATTAGCTCTCCGATAATCCCAAATCAGCAGCCGAATAACCATGGTCGGAATCTAGATCAAAATTTCACAACCAATTACGATGCCAGGCAAGAGCATAATGTCTTGAACCCCCTCGTCTTGCAAGAACATATGCATTCGAAGCGAAAGCGATCGTCAGAGGATTGGGGTAATACAAAGAGTCCTGTGGGCATGCATCATGCGACTTCTGTTGGGTCTCCAGCACAATCCCAGCGAACTTCCAGCATGTCGCAAAAACGACCGTCAATCCCCGAAAATATACAAATCTCTCGCATGGAGCAAGAGAGATTTCAGCACGGTATGCAACAAAATAGAAGATTTCCCAATGCTGGGGAAAATAAACTTGATTCTCAGAATGGCAAGCAGGAAGTGTCCAACCTTCCTAAACTTGACATACAAATCAAAATCAATCCTGGGGCGATTACAACTCGGAATCAAGTGCAGTTTAAGGAGAACGTTCAAACCAGAGCTGAAATTGAAACTCGGAATCAGCGGCCCGAATCTGTAAATATGGGTCAGTCTGAATCAGTGCGTTTGCGCGAGACGGAAACAATGCATGGGGCTCCTATTAATAGTGGAACGGGTCGTAAAATTTCCAAAAGCCCCTCACTGTCAAGTCCTAAGACATCGCAACATCTCAAGGACCTATCGGGGACGCAAGATAAAGGTTATAATAATCTCCAACAGTCAATACCAGCACAAACCAGCCAGCATCCCAACCAGCAGCCACAAGGGCCGAAGACTCACAGCCAGATCCAAGCCAACTCTTCCTCTCCAGAACTGTATCGATCACAGGACCCATGGTGGAACTCGTTAGCTACTGATTATAACATCTCTACCATTCCCAAACAGCCATCAAGATACGTCCCGCAAACTAATATTTTACACAACCGCACGATGAGCAACACCACTCCAGTCTCAAAAGTATCAAGTGCGTCACAGGTCCAGATGGGAAGTCAAGAGTCTCTACCTGACTCGAGACAAGTTGCACCCCAAGCAACAGAACGCCCGCATTACACAGGAAGTCAGGCCTCCAAAGTATTTCACCAAATACCAGAGAGCCAGCGCGCCAAGCACCCTTTACCAAAGCCATCTAATACAGAACATTCACCGCCGCAAAGTTACTCTGTCAATGTACATTCGACACAGTCGTCACAAACTCAGCAATTTAATCCATCTAGTCAAAGTGCGCAATCGCAATTCGGTGTTCGACCCTCGCCTTCTCAAAACGAATTCTCAAAGCAAGTTCCGGGTAAGTCGTCGAGCGAAAGCACACCGTCACCAACCAATCAGTCTCGTCAGCCTGCAACTCAACCTTTAAATTGTCCTCTCACATCTTCGAAAAGCCAATACAATAACAACGCGACCGGTCAGCCTTCCAATACACAAATTTCTAACTTTCACCGTCAATCTCTCAATCAGCACCCCGCTCAGCCCACTATCATCCAAAGTCCAGTGACACAAGATCAGTTTTTCAATCGCCCCCCTACGCAATTCTCCCCTGTACAGGCGTCGTTTCCCCGGAACCAATATACTGGCCCGCCTCCAACACAAAAAGCTTCTACAGCTCCGGGCTCTTACAATACAGAGTATACTGGGCAACAGAGAGCAATTTCACAATACCAGTATCCAAAACGGCCACAGCAGCCACAACAACCAGCTGAGCCACAAAATGCTACAATGCACCCACAGAAGAAATTGTACAATGAGCAGAATCCTCATGATCATACACAAAGTAGATTGAATGGCGCGAATCCTCGAACTATAATAGATTTAGTTGGTGCATCTCCAATGCAGTCCCCAACAATCCAGGTCCCTGCATCTCAACCCTCATTAGCAACTACGATGTCTGCTATACTAAACCCTAAGCTTCCACCAACGCCGCCAACACCAGCTATCGCTCCTGCTACTGGGTCAGATTCCATGTCGAAATTTACACCTGGTACCCAATCTATGCCTGGAAACCCTCTGCGACAACAAGCCTCGGCTATCGTACTCACTCCCAAGATTAATAGCACTTCTCATCATTGTCATCCAGCGTCATATCCTCCACAACAGCAACCACCTGTTATAAACTCTACGCCTAAAATCGACACTGCCTCTCAATACTCGCATCCTGCCCAATCTCTAGCTACGCCACAACAAACACCGACAACACCCCAAGGGGCAGGGCCGAAACTCGATTTCTATCTCCAACGCGCCAGTTCCGTAATTGACACTAGTATATCTTTCTCTTATCAATACATGGAATCACTCTCCTTATCGAATTTGTTCGCCTTTTTCTCTCAACGCTCCGGTATACCTTTAGAGAGATTAGACGATCTTACCTTCCGATGCATGTTTGGAGAGTACCAACAATTCGTGATTGGAAAGAACATGGGTGATGGAGAATGGAAGCGAGCGCGAAAGAGAATATGGAGGAATTGGGACAGAGATGTTAAATCTGCGAAACAAAATGGAGGCGATGAAGATGAGGAATTTTGGGAGGTTAACATTTTGATTGGGAGGTGTGCATAGATAGTTGGCCGGATTTCCAAACTCGGTTAATTTCCTCCTTATTAGATAAATGTAAATACTGATTTTAAAACCTGTAACTATATTCTTCCAATGCCGATAGTGTCTCAATTGTCTGTTTTGAAGCCTTTCATCGAATAAATTAAACGAGAGAGTATTTAGTGCGGATGAATAGTCCATTCCAGCACGAGTATTCCACTAATTACATACCGTCAGATGTATGATGATATTGTCAAGTTTATCTTAATCTCATCTAAATGTGGATAGTTTGATCTGAGCCTACCTATGAAATCTCTCACATTTTTAAATTTTGCCTACCACCTCTAAATTACATTCACTGCAAGCCACATCCAAGCCAGAGTCAGCAATTTGACGCCTCCGGCAGCCATCCCGAGGTCGATGTTTTGAAAAAACGCCGAAGGGTAAGACATGCATCCGAAATGCATTTTAGCCGACAAACGTTGATGTACAGGGTCTACAGCCGTTAGCCGAACTCCGTTATCATGTTATGCCGTCACATCGAAGGATTACGAAATAAATTTAAATGTTGGTGATTAAATATTCTGCGCCTCTTCGAGATCTCAGGGTACATGAAACTAAAAGTTGATGCCGAGCAGCGTAGAAAACATGACGAATCCATCGTCTGCCTAACCATCAATACACATATAGGCAACCTCATCCAGAAATGGAGTATAACACGTACAGGACCAATATACGTATATGCACGATTCCTGGTTCGCGTGATCATTTTACCAACCAACTGTTGGATTTCACATGCAGAACGAAGAAAACAGATGGTTATGAGCGGAAGAGATTTTTATGCGAAGTTCAGACGAATCCAAAGAATTACCAAGATTGGTAACTTGAGTGATTGGATTGAGATGTGTGTGCTAGGTTACATCGGTTTGGATGAAATTGTGTGTGCGTGCGTATGTCTGCCAGGGGAAAGAGGCGAATACGAATTGACATTATGTCGGTATTCATGAAGATTACAGGGGAGAACATCTTATTATAACTTGGCAAGATACATGACTCGGTCAATAATGTTTGAGCATACCTATTTTATAAGAGCCTTCCAGTTGAGGATTGTCAAGATAATCATATCAACTATCAGGTTGGCTTAAAATAATTTGAACATTTCTCGGCTATGCATTGATTCTACGGTTGCGGGTTAGACCTGCTGCTGTTAAGAAAAAGTATGGCTAGTCTTCACGCAGTGTAACCAGATGAGTAGAGTTCACTCCCAGAGATTTCCACATGTGATAGCTACAATAGAAATGTTTGATTTCATAGATATTCGATCGAACCTACCACTCAGTGAAAATCGCCACCAACAACGAGGGAATGTTTAATGATATAAGACGATACTACCGCCACGTTTCTCAAATTGTAGAATTGCTTTATATGTAACATGTCAATTTACTAGAATTCTGCTTAGTAGCCTGGCAAGGTGTTCAGAGGAAAAATGAGTTGACTCAATCAGGATTAACATGTGTTCAAGAGTCTTTTCTTTGAATTCTATCTTCGAATCAAAATAGAATGGCAATGTTCCACTTCCAGGTTTCCTCTGATCTTTCAGATAATACTGCACATTTTTGAGTTAGGGGGTACTCCCTTAGACCTAAGAAATCTGCTAGGCTTTCTCTTTTCTTGATAGGATAATATGACGATAATTCTATAATGAATGCCCTGGGAGGTAGACAAATAAAAGGAGAAGAGAACAACTGAGACTCGGAGGTCCTGCAATTCTGTTCTTAAATTGCTCTATTGATTTTCAAAATACTATATGTAAATGTTGAATTATAAACTGGAGCTTCTCATGGTAGATTAAAAGTTCATTAAGCATATTTGCTCGATAAAGAAATCTCTTCTTGGATAAAGACTCCACGAAAACACATTTCCCATCCAAGTCAACATCACAATGCTCGAGTGTGTATCCTCTCAGTCAATATCCTACAGACCCTGCTCTTCAACTTCGTACCATTAAGCCATTGTATCTTACTATACTTCCACAGATCTCTCATGATCTCTACTATATTCTCCCACTTTCTCTCATCTCCCTTCATCACTGTCTCCAGCCGATCATCGCCTAGTAAGATTGTAAATCTCAAACCGTCAACTTCTTTTATATTGACACCCGACCTCTGGGCAAAAAGCGAAATGAAGGATGATAGCGAGAAATCCTCGAGGTTTTTGATATTGACTTTCAAAGGATTCTCATAATCGAAGTTTTGCTTTGACAGAAAAATGAAGTTTATGTCGTTCGAGAAAGTCGCAAGTGGAAGATCATCCTCGGATGCTGGCTCGCCTGCCATTTGAGTTATGGGTTGAAGTGTTGCGGTAAACAGCTGAGAGGGCTTAGGGTCTGTGGGACCTGGTTGAGATTGTACGGAAAAATGATTGGAAAATGCAGAGTGGGATGACAAGAATCGGCCTCGCGTATTTACAGCTGGATTGGGATCTAGTTTGATTGTAACTCCGCTTACTATAGCTGTAGTACTGTTTGGCCCCGTCAAATTCAATTTGGAGTTGCTCATCTCAGGGTTGCACATGGTGGTGGGAGTTTTTGGTGCCGTCGCATGTGCCAAATCGTCCTGAGGTTCAAATTCATTAGAATAGGTCACTATGAAAATGAATCGATATCTTACTTCAAGGAATCGAGAAGTCTTTCCAAACTGATATGAGCTATAGCATTGCACGATGCCTATTTCACGTCGAGATATCTCGTTCGAGTTACTTCGACCTCCATCTACCCCTCTGTCTTTTCCCTTCATGATGGGATATTGATCTTGATTGAATGTTAAAAGTCTTTGACGCTTTGCTGTGGTAGTTTCTTCATCCACATCACCACTTAGTGATGTTGATTGAAAAGCTCTTTTTCGTGGTAGATCCATCAGACCTTTAGGATTTGGCGAGCGATGTTGACATTTGGTTGTAAACTCGTCGCGATCTGGAGACACAGACATGTCGTAAACATCTCGACGTTGTGTGGTTGACGACTCGACCTCTTCCCTGGCTTTCTCGGAAGGCTGGTCCCAAATGGTCGATCTCTGATCCCATGCTGCGTCCAATTCTCGTGTTCGTGATATTTTGTTGCTACTGCGATTGCGGAATAATACTCTTCCAACAAGTAATCTATCAGCCAACTCTCCTACCCGGGTTTGAAGACGACCTTTCAATGTATTGTAATGTATCTTGTTTGCAATTACTGGCTCGTCCTCGAAGAGGCGAACAAAATTCATCAGACTCATGTTCTGGTCTGCATTGTAATACAAGAATCCATGCATAAACCTGAGAATATATGAATCAGGCTCAAGGCCTCCTTTGGCCACCCAGGAGAATTCCTCATCCTCCAACCATTGTGACGAGATAAATTCAGCCATCACCTTCTTGTCGTCTATTGGCTTTATGTACTGTATATGGGCGTTGCACTTTTCCTGATGGCTGGTATTCCTTTTTTTACAACAACGATTAGCTCAAACATACTTCAAAATTTCAACTTGGAGATTGCAGAGTTACCCTTTGACATACTTTAGTTCTCTCAATTTACTCTCTTCAATGTTTCGCGTGTTCGATATCATCGCTGGAGATTCAGCAATAGTATCAGAAATTTTTCCAGCTTTTGAACATTCTTGGCCAGCCTTTAGGTGTTGATTCCGTATTGATAAATCTTGGTGTCCCAAATTGACCAAGGGTTCGTCGTCGGAATCTAGGTCTTGTCCACCGCCCAGAGTATTTTGTGGTGCTTCCTATCGAAACATTAGTCATACAATAGATGAGCGATGAAATTTTACACTGGTTGCACAAACCTTTCGCCGAAGATTCCTGAAACAGTTGTGCATCTTCAATGCGAAAATGTGGGTAAGTAACTTCAAAATTCTAGCCGTAAATCGTTTAGTCGCCGTTATCATTCTAAAGAAATTGCAAGACGCTCACTTTATCTTATCATTCTCCCAAATAAATCGGCGATGATTGCCAGCTCCAACCTCTGGCCATAGAAATTGAGCTATTTCCCTCTCTGCACAAAATGATTCTGCCAATTTTTGCGCCTCCGGGTGCTTCTTCGACATGACTTTTAATGGTGTAATGTTAAAAGATTTCGTGAAAACGTTGATCTTCTTCTTTAACTCCGAGTCAGCAACAGGGTAAAATCCTAAAGATCTGTATAAATCCTGGATCCTTTTGTCTTTGCTTTTTGATGATGTCTTGCTCCTGCTCCTCTTCTTAGGAAGGATAGATTGTGCTTGCAATTTTGACGATATCGTCAGTGATATTAATGATCCAAGGCTTCCGAGAAGATAAAGAGAAACTGGTCGGATAAACACAAAAGATTAAAAGATCTAAATGAAAGTGTGGAAGGGATGGTGCTAGGCCCTTTTATAACTTCTGGATTATGCTCTCCAATTTTAGCGAGGAGTCATGATACTATAAGCACGTTTTAGTGGCAGTATGTAACAAGGATTATAAACAACACAAACAATTTAATAGCTTCCTTACTGAATCCAGACGTTTCTTGGGTATAGCCTGATGTGTTATGCAACTCAATCGATCTAAGGTATTTGATTCATTGGTTTCTAGAAAGTTCAATAGGCCGATTTTATTCTTAGCGAATCTGCCTTGCTTGGCAAGCTAAGGATATTTATCGGTCTGGTTCTTCAGGTTGAGACAGAATTTCTCTGGAAGATTGTTATTCTGCTAATTATGCACTGCCTGTCAAATAGTTAGATGCTTGAATTAGATGTCATATGTATGAACAGAAGAGGTACGAAATATGTAACCAGAGGACGGTCGATGCTAGCAGCTATTTACATACACGATAAGGACCTGATATTTAAAATCGCAATTACATATTACATACCATCATCTGATTCAATAGATTGAAATAATTGTAATAAAAATAAAAATAAAAATGTAAAATTAAAGATTGAGATTCTAGATAGTGACCTGTGATATTCTAGAGAATGAATAAACTTAAATAATAGGAAAGTGTCTAAGTGCTGAAATGTATGTCTCGGATATAATAGTTGATAAGATGGCAGTATCGAATGATGCACCATATATTTGTTGCAAGCAAGTCTTTGTTCTTTATCTGCACTCAGTCCCACACCCTGTGACTTCCCGAAATTATCAATATCTTTCGAAACTAATTAACGAGCAACATTTCATGCTCAAACGAATTGTGGCCAACATCAAAACTTTGCATGCTCCAGTCCTGAACTTCTCCACTACTAGGATGGGCATCGGCGTCCTGCATGGTCTCGTTATTATGATAAATTGGTATACCTTTGGCACTTAGGTTGGCTTTTTTCTCCTTCATGCATTTGGGCTCATGTGAGCAGCCACCTCTATGGGAAAAGCAACTGTTTCGGCTAATGTTAACATTCCCAGGTTCAACAGTCGTATGGTTAGGATTCAAACATGTCCAATTCCCACACAGATGGCTGAGGTGCCACTTCTTGTTGATAAATCCATCTTTCTGTCGTTTTGTCATTGCGTGAAAGAGAATTTTGGAGGCTATACCAAAATTTAAGACAAGACTGTGTTTACCATTGTGATCTTGCCAGCTGAAAGCTTTCTGTATATTGCCGCAAGCACGCCACGTACCGATGGGAGTGATGCGGGGAGGCGGTGGCGCGGGGTGAAACCAGCATTCGCCGTCTTCTCTGAAAGGATCGAGCAAACGATTGGTTGATTCTAACCATATCTGCATGGACTTTTTAACATGGGAAGGCCTGCGAGTCGACGACACAATAATGCGCTTTCTTTCTCGGCATTCGAGCTTGTTGCCCGGCGGATTTTGATCTGGTTTATTAGCTAGATGCACGACGGCTGTGGCAGACTCGGCATTGCAAGAGCTGGAGATTTTGTGGGATGCGAATGCCTGATCTTGGAAACTTCCCAACGGGCTTGACTGAACGCTTTTCAAAAAAACGGATGACTTCTCACTCGTTTCGTCTTCTGGGTCTTGACTCAAATCGATTGCATCGACACTTGTGGATTTACCTGCAGAACTGCTAACGTCCAGCGTAGTTCCCAAATCTTTGCCTCTTGCCTCCCATAACTGCGCCTCACATAGGTCTTCAAAGACTTTAAATGAGGAGATTGAAGAAAAAGATACAATTAAATCTTCGTAAGTTGGCAAGATCACTAAATTGATTGATACTATATGATGAGTAATATCTGCCAAGGGCGAACGATGATATCCTTGAGCACCGCGTACTATAGAGATTGAACCTCTGTGGGGTTTCTCTTCTGCAACATCAGAATCATGTTCAGAGATTCGAGTGAGATCGATGAATATACGATCATCCCCTGCAAGTGTAGTTTTGCGGTCAAATAGACCCTGGTCGCTCGGTAGAGCATCTCTCAAGATCTGGCCCTGTTCCTTCAAGTCCCTTGAGCAATACATCTGGTGGTTTTCAGGAGTTTTGGCGTCAAAATTAAAATCTGCAACCCCAGCGAGCGGCGTCATCATGTATCTCCTATACCGGCAGCCGTCTGAAACTTCAAGTGAAGTCGTGTTAAACCAGGATACAATATAAAGACACTTGGTCCCAAATGATAAGCATATAGTATTGTAATTATATGGCGAAGAACTGATAGTTTTATGTTTTCATTTTTCTGAGATCATATGAGATTTTGAATGATTGTGGTGTACTAGGAAGTGTAACTCTTGTGGAATTCGTGGCAGCAGCAGCAGCTGGGCAAGCGATTTGAGCGAAAGTGGGTTTGTAGAGTGGAAATATGTTTCAGCTTTCGACAACCATGCGAATTATGTAGGCCAAAGGTAGTCGGTTTATGTTTTTGTCGCTGAATGATTTGAATAATAGCAGATGCGCTGCTACAAAGGACGACTCTGAGTGGGTGTTGCGCAACCTCATCTCAATGAAAATGCCGTGTGATATCTCTAGCCATTGGGAACATCGAAAGGGAAATTCAAATGAGTATGTAGTGAAATGTAAAGTCGGGATGTGCTAGAATGGCTTCCTTGACTGGTCCTGCCAAAGAATCAGGCGTCGAGGGGGTAAATCACGTGTTTTACCATTGATCGCACCTTCCCTTGTTGTCGCACCTTCCCTAATTTAACCTGTCATTGAGAAATATCACTTTACCTGATGGGTAGGGTGGACTCCTTAACATTGGTGACTGCATAACTAGTCAATAACTTCTATGTTTCTTCTAACTATTGTAAACGACAATCTGCTCATCCAGAAATGATCAGTATCACTGCTGTCAAACGCGAGTACAATTCCTTTCTTGCTTTCCGTGAGCAGTTTTCAACTTTTCGTTCTGCACAACATCGAACATTTGTCAGGAGATCATCAGCCAAAAGATAAGATGTTCAAGTTTCAATTTCAGGTGCCGGCGCCTTGCCAAAATTGTCGCCGTTTCCATTACGGATATTGTCGTGATGCTCCGAGACGATGCTGGCGTTGTAATGATTACAACCACATAGAGCGCTATTGTCCGCGTCGTCGCACAAGATGGCCTCGCGATCAAGCACTACCAGGAACTCTTCAATGGTGTGATTATCATGGCTTGAGCACTGATGTTAAGCTTCGGTGAGTACAAAATTGACAATTACATTCATCGTCTGAGAATATCGTTGACGTTGCTTCTTTCTAGGACAAAAGTTCTTAACGCATTGAAGGCTTCCCCAAGCTGCAATATTTACATTGATGATTATTGTATCTACAAAGGTTGTGTAGAGCATCATTTCCGACGCGAAGAAGTAAGAGGCAGACCTTTGGCAGAGAGAATGACTCGGCGTAGATCCAGGTGAGTAGCTATCGTGAATCGCCAAGACAGACTCATTGATTCAAACAGATCTCCTGGGCGAGAGCAAGTAATGCGGGGTAGATCTCGTTCACCGATCCGTCAAAAATCGCCGTCACCAATGAAAAGACGGTTCAGGACTCAGAGACAGGTCTCCCCAGTTCGTCAAGTACGTGGTCGATCTAGAAGCCCATTGCGACAACAAAGACAATCACCACCACGCACACCAATCAGACCTCGAGGACGATCTCCAGTTTTCGGTGTAAATGGGGCTGCCAACTCCCAAAGTAACAATGCAGGCACAAATCTCAATAATTCCCTGTCTTCATATCTACATAATCAAGGCTTATCCGTAAGCCGAAAGCAACCACTGGAGCAGAACATGCAGCAGAGCATCGGGGTCTTGAATTCTTCCAATATAACCAACCTCAACTCATTTTCGACTTCTCAAGTCCCATTTGGTGCAGTGTCGGCAGATGCACCCCTACAAGAAATCGAGAAGGGTGGCTTTATCCATAGTGTTGTCGCTCTTCAACAACCACTTTCAAACGTGCCTTCAAAGGGACAAGACACTGAAGAGGTGTACGTCGAGGATCCATATTTCGTACTAGGAGTCAGAGAAGAAGCTCTCGAGAGGGAGTACGTTCGCAAATTCATCCGATTGACTAAATGCAATTGTGCTAACACTGAAATAGGATTCTCGAGGCCTACCAAAAGCGAATGTGGGAAGTCGAGCTTGAACGTGTTGCAGATACAGAGTACACAGAAGCTCCTGGACCAGATAATGTTTGGGATCAGAGTGTAGCCATATTGCGCGCCGCGAAGAAGAAACTTGTGGGATACTAAGGCATTCAATGTCCTGGGTTTATATAAATGTATCATGACTTTATTTGGCTCCTGTAACGAGATGGGAGGTCATCACAGGAAAATTTGAGAATAATACGCGGGATGCTCTATTTGTAAATGAATATTGATGTGGATGAGTTTGACAGGCTGAAAAGGGTTATGAGGGAAATGAATAGACAAGATAGATGACCAGATTATAGCTTTGCAGAAGATAGCTCGTGTTTGGTCTCGACGGCCATCTCACTAGACTATACTTTGTGAAAACTCTGTCAATACCCCAAGTTCCCCCAAAGATTGCCATCGCTCGCCTTTATAGTATTTGAACATCACTTGAACATGGCGTCCAAGTGCAAAATACTATACATACATTCTCTTGATTGTAGCATGCACCCTGAATTCAGAGGGTAGTAATACTGGCTATTTGTTCCTTGGGTAAACGATAGTTTCAATCGTATCATCCAAATAAGGAGGAAGTCGATAGAAATTTCAAGGGGCATCATATACCACATTTATTGTAAGCCACATACCTCAGTCAAGCATGGTTTAACATTTTGTGACACACTTATGATACAAGGTATCCAGGGGATACACCGAGAGTATTCAATGAAATGTTACAATCCAAAACCTTTTGTAAGCAACTTGCTAAACTGGTTTAAGATATTGGACGTCGTGTCCTAGGTACGACGGAATACCTTATTGTGATGCTTGACTGTCTGTACCAAGTTCGAATGGGGGCCGATGAAATTACCACCTAGCTCATCAATCCGTTGAGAACCAAACACCTATTGGCTCTATTCCAAGTGGAGTCTCATTTTCGAGATCCTCCATTGTTTCTACCACTGCAAGACGTATTAGTGTTGGCTTCTACACGAAGTCACAATTAAAAGTAAATGGGGACTTACAATCGATTATGTCCTGCCTTCCACTCTGCGTTGCATTCCAAGCTAGCCTGGAACTAACTCTTACGCTTCTCAAAAACGGCAATCTTTCCTCTTCCACTGCATCATAAACTGCCCCTGCAGTAATATCAACCTCTGTGCCAGCTGTGCCGCTACAATCTAAATCCAATATTCGCAAGGGATGGCCGACGGCTATATTTTCAAACAATGCATCTGTAATGAAATCGGCAGATATTCGAAAAGCAGTTAAGGATGAGCACATTAGAAGTACGTAGTCTAAGGCCCCAACACCAATGCGATTCATCGGGTGTCGAATTGTTAGGTGCTGCAGTTGAGGTCCCAGGTGCTCCAAAGTTTCTAGAAGCGCAGGCCCATATACCATACTGCAATGTTGAATACTGAAACGTGAAAGTGTCGATGGGACATGGCGAAGATGAGTCCGAAGAAAGTGGTCATCGACTCCCCCCGCTAAATGGAGACCTTGTAGCTTCGGTGGCCATTCGTATACTTCGTCAATTCTATCTTGGTCACTGTTGGAAGTCCGCGGGAAAAGTAATGTTTCGAGTTCTTGCAGTGTCTTCAGAGTCTGAAATAGTAAGCGGGTCGATATCGAAGCGGAAATCAAGGAGAGATCCAGGTATCGGAGGTGGGTACATTTGCTGAGAGCGGGGAAGGAATTGATAGCGAAAGAGGCTTGTGGTGCCACAAATTCAACGAGATTCCCCTTCAATCGACCTAGTAGTCGTGCAGTTAAGCTCCTGGAACTATTGTGCACCAATCCTCCCATATCAAGCCGGCGAACCAGGGGTGCGAGCGCAGATTGCCGTATATGTGCATTTTTAGAGGGGCAAACAGTGGCAACAAAGCTATTGAAGTTTGAGCCACTAAGATATGGTCGTTCGTACAGAATAGAGATAGATGCCGAATACCAGAGCCTAGATACCAGTGCGCAGGAGTAGAAAGTGTATTGGGTGTCCACACGATTGGGAATATACGAGAGGATCTGAGAAATGATCTCCATCGGAAGAAGGATCTCTTGGGCGGGAGCTTTGCGATAAAGCTCTGCCATTGATTCAGAAGCCGGCATAGGCCGTGAATTTTGCGGTCTAATGGACAACTTAAGAGGCTGCGACATCTCCACATTCCAATTACTCTGTGCGTCGAGAGCCATTATGTAGTGTTCGACGTCGAAAATGCTTCAATAGTTCTCCAGTTGTCTGGCCTTTTAATCATAAAGCGCTATTTGTGTTCTGAGAAATTCACCGCTTGGAGAAGGAATTTTCCAATCTATCAATGAAGCAGAGAGAAGTCATTATAATGGAAGCAAAGAAAAGAATTCGTACTGTACATGATGGTGTATATTGAGACTTCTGATATGAAGATAGCCTCGCCACAATATGGGAGGCTTTATTTCGGGGGATTAGTCAGCCTTATCGCTTGAGGGTACTTTGACGACAATAACGTCATCTGATATCAAACTCGAATTTACAACACCAACCCTACCAGTATGGACTAACATCTCAATCTCATGATTGTATTTGGGAAAGTCTCCTTCTTGAATGCAAGATCAATGCCGGCTGTAAGTGTCTTAACAATGTAAAAGACATGGAAAAGATTTTCAAGAAGCGAAGCTAGCTGCACTCGAGACGGCAAAATCCACCAGTAGATATACGGGTTGACAGGACACTGCAAAAATGGACTTGGAAATATCTCTTGACATATCAAATCACTTATTCTAGGAATTTCTACAATTGTTGATTAGAGATAAGAAAATCAAAACGAGAACTCTGATATCAAACGATTGAAGGATAAATTTATTAAAAATATCGAAAGTTGGGAAGTGTCCCGTCAATCCATGCACCCACTGACGATCCTGGCCGTGGAAGAAGCTTGGACCCTGAGGCTCAATAATTTGTCTGTGTTGCTCCAACCATAATTTATTTACCTTCATATTGATATAGGAATGAAAAATATCGAGCTTCGAATCTGCAAGAGAAGCACTATTCGTTCAAGTGCAAATTTCGGAAACAGGGAGAATTCACGATCTGGAGACTGAAGCGTCCCTCCTCGCGGATTTTGAAAGGACGATTGAAGAAATCTGGGTTAGGCGCGTACTTGCGAGACGGAATTGAGAGACAACTGCTGGAGATCATGGCCGGTACGAAGCGCGCTCGTTCACCTTCACCTCCAAGTTCTTACCTCTACTCAAACAAGAGATCAAATTCCGTGATAGAAGCGCGCGTAGATCCAATCTATGGACAGCGAAGTGCGCTTCCAGCAGATGATGATTCTCTCAGCTTAGACGAGGACGGTATAGATGCTCTGAATTATTTGAGATCCGTTAGGTGAGTACAATGCCTGTCAATTTCAATTTTTGCACGCACGAACATGAGATGGTGTTGAATCATGTGTTACATTTAGTTGGAATTATTGCTGATTGCAAGTCCAGAGCCGAAGCAGAAGACCTCCCACCAATATTTTACGCCCCCGCAGAGACTGCGAGCTCCAACAACAACGGCGAGTACGATCGATCGATATATGACAGTGGCGTGGGCGATTTCAGAGGATATTATGAGGACGGTGCTTATTATGCAGCGGCTGAAGTTGAAGACGAAAGGGAGGATGAGGAGCATAACGGCCAAGATCCTCGATCGGCGTATTTCAACTCTATCTTGACGCGATTCGAAACTCTACGAGACAAACTGCACCAAGTTCCCCCAACAGACCTAGTGAAAAGTCTAGATGCAGATCATCCCACATATTTGAATGTATTGAACACCAAGCTTTGCAGGTGGTGGAGATGGAAAATGAAGACGGTTGATCCGCTGCCTGTGCAGATAGCAAGTATGGATAAGGACACAGTTCTGAGACTACTGAGGCTCCTATTGACTGGCACGTTGTTGCAGAGTGGCTCTGATATCAATTTGAAGGTCAGTATGTGGATCTGGGCATTGCTAGCTAGGCTACCGGTAAGAGGGGAATTGAGTAGTGATGAGATAGGAGTCGTGAGGGAACTAGGGAAAAAAGCTGTGATGCTTGGTGTTGGATTAAAGGCGGGTAGTGACTTGAAAGAGGGCTTGGATGAGGTTGAGAAGGTATTCGAGGCCGATAATGAGGTCGAAACTATGGATGATGAATATGCCGCTGGCTCCAAAGATGATAACACAGAGAGGATTGAAAACCAGCCGGAAGTGGAGCTCCAGGTAACACAGAACGGCAGTAATGCTTCGCTGATATTAGACTCGACGGACAAATCCATCCTATCAACGACAACAGCAAAGCTTACTAGTCCGGAAGAAGACACTTTGGGAGCAACGCCAGATGCCCATGAACTAGAAGCGCTCAAAGCCCGCTTACTCGCTAATCTCGCTCAAAATCCGCTTGCCGGTCCCACAGCAATCGCAGATTATCAGCCGCTCGAAGCAGAAGAACCTTCCAATTCCACAACTGAAGCGTCAGCGCTCACATCCGAGCAACTATCTGATTGGAATACTAGAGCAACAATTGACATAATTATCACGATTGCAGGTGAGATGTATGGACAGAGAGATCTGCTAGAGTTTAGGGAAGTATGGGGTGAGCAGGACTCCCTCGAGCGGCCTGATAACAGCATATGAATCATTTGGAAGTCAAAAAACTCTTCAGCAGAAATGCGTCAAACTCACATCAGTAGGTGTTGCAGACAAGTAGAGCTTAATCTTTGCATTATTCTCTCACTTCAGCCTGAAGTGTTATGCGTGGCTGTAAGTATTTCTGTAGTAGGTTTTGCGGCAAGTAATATTTCTTTAGATGCAGCTGAGACGAGCCAGCTTGCTTCTCATGAGCTCAATATAATACCAGTTTTTATTGTCACATTAACCCGTTCCATACAACCGATAATTTATGTGATCAATAATAAATTATGTAGAAATAGATGTGAATACAGGAAATTTTGTATGATATACAAGAACCAATGGAATGCTAGCAGCCTTTACAGATATTGCGGCCTCCAGGCTATGCAATCATGCTCAAATAATTCATCCAGAAACGCCGTCCCAAATGTATGCAATCGACACACAGCTTATTCCGAACCATTGATACCCATAATACAGATCCCACCTCCCATAACATACAAAGATTGCCCGAAGCCACTGATAATACATCATTTCTTGGCATCTCTTAAACACCGCCCATTTGAATCTCGTCTGCTAAATCATAATCCAAAAAGTCCGCTTCTTCAAAATCCACATCCGCATTCTCATCTCCACCAAACCTCATCATGTCACTTCCTCTACCCTTCTCACTCTTCCTGGACCTGGGCATCGCAATTCTTCTATCTCCAACATCCATCAAAGCTCTTTCCCCATTTCCACCCTGTCCAAATACGTTTTCTCCCTCTTCTTCGTCAACAAATCGCCTCTTGGCCCCATTACCACCCCCGTAACTTCCGACACTGTCATTACTCAGCATACTCTCTTGACTGCTATCCCAAATCTTTCCTTCGTAGTCCTCCTCATCTTCATCTTCAATTGCCTCTCCGGATTCATTGTACCCTTGCACGCTCATTCCCCCAACCTTCATCAAACCGCAGAAAGGCGTCAATTCCCTAATTCCAGCACGAGGTCTTGTTCCTTTGTATTTCGGTGCTGTGAGTGTCGAGGATGGGGGTGCTGATGCGAAGTTTGACTTTGTGGCAGGTGTGGTGTCTGAGAATAGGTTGAAGGCGGAATAGGAGCCGGTTTTGTATCCTTCGGGAACGGATTTGCGGATGCGCATGCCGACGGATAAGAGGGAGGATTGGATTGGATTTGGGAGAGTGGGTGGTTGATATTGAGAGGGAGTAGGAGGTGCAGGAAGAGATGTAGTGCCGGGAGTGAAATAGGAGGTTATTTGGGATTGAGAGCCGGCGTAAGGGCGTTTAGCTTGGCGGGCGGACATGATGATATTATTATTGATGGATGAGATGGTATGAGAAGTTGAGTATTAGGTGGATGTTTCTCCGTTTAACGAGGTTGAGATCCGGTAAACAGTAAGATGTTATTGAGTTTGTTGTGATAAGTCGAAAGGAGTTACGGTATCAAATTTGAGGACAAAGCACAGAAATATTCCAACTTAATTTTTGAAGTGACGGTCGTTAATGAATGTTTGTACAATGAGATGAATGTTGATGAAATAAACACAAGAGCAACTGATACGATGATGACGACAATTGATTTGATATTGATAAAGAATGAGAGGTTGAGAATTGTGCAATGGTTTTGTGAAATGAAAGAGGGGCTCATGCAAAATGACTTTCAGGGATTTGGTATTCTATTCAATTGAATCCATTCATGAAACCGGTTGGGAAGCGCGATCGACCGCGAATTATCGCGTTTAGTGGTTTTGTGATTACATAAGTAATGAAAGTTAATGAACGAGGGAATGTGGTCTGTGCTTCACGATAGCTTAGGCGAGTGCTTTTGTTCAAACGATAATTGATTCCCTTCTTAAGTACGTATGTCAAACAAAATTCAAGTCCTCTGTAGTAAAGTGTTAGAAGTATATCCAATATCATGTTTGGCAAGGAGAGATTGACGAGTGTCAGTGTTATCTATTCGAATTAAGCGGGATTCAGCCTCATGTTGTAGATACGCATACGCATACACAGCCATGAAGGAGTGGATCCTAATGATGAAGTATCCAACAAGTAACCAACTCAAAAGATATGTGAGATAACGGACTCAGACTCAGAGATATGGTACGGCTCATTCCGATCCCATTAACCTTTTATCAGATGCTTTGATGGTCCTCTCATCCACGGATCCCAACCTTGAGCTGGGGTACATATCTTCCCCAGTCTAATCCCCTAGACAGTCTTCTTCAATGGCAGTCCTCGGAAATGTGATGGATCTGGAGATCTTGAAATGATATGTGTTGGCACCAGCATGTCAGACGATGTGCGACTGGGGAGGTAGCTACCTGCCCTACTTGTGTATGCGTCACACAGTAGTATCAACCCTACCAGAGATAGGGTAAATTATTAGATCCGAGGGAAGGGTAACGTTAGAATTTTTGGTCTTGTTTTTGGCCTAACCGACTATGCTGAACAGCTAGATTACCAGGTAGATAATGTAATATAGCTTTTGTAGGCGCAAGGATTGGTCGAGACCTTTTTGCATGAAGCTTTCGAGTCATTCGAATAGTTTTATCTTCTGAATATAACCAGTAGTTCCAAATGTGTTATGTATCCCCAAGATTAGAACCCCTTTCTTTCCAGTATTGCTTATCATTCTAGAAATGAATGATCAATACTTTACATAGAGTACCTACCTAAGTAATCGTACCTACCAAATTGATCCGAGAGCAGACTAGCTAGAATTTCAAGAATTGGTAAGGATCCTCGGCGGGGACCCCTGAAAATGAAGCTTTGACCACTTAGAGATAAAGATAAACACCATAAAATATATCTCCACACTCCAACTCATTCACTTCGTACGCGCTTCACCCTTTACTCTTCACACCCTTCACATGTGCCTCACTCCCATCCAAAGATTCGTTGAACTGTAGCACCCACATACAAATATTAGAAATGTCCCTTATCGCCCAGGTATCCCACAAGGTTTCCGTGAACTCCCGGCGCTACCAGTTGTTGAATCCGATAATGTTGAAAAGAGGGAAGTCTGTGAATAGGATAACCAGCTTTATCTCGAACCCTGCTAAGCCAGCTTATACCCAACAAAGATCTATATATTCTTCTCGATTGCCATCAACCTCTTTCTCTTTTTCTGCCACTTCTTGCTCCCCCAAACGATCGACAAAAGCTGCAATGGCTCCCATTACTCACCAACGTCGGTCCAGTACTGCAACTCCTGTATCTGCAAACCTCTTACCAGGATTTGCTTTTGCTTTTGAGTATGTATATTGACCATTATCATACAATTAGTTTCCAATCTAACTGGTTTTAGCATTGATGGTGTCCTACTTCGATCTTCTTCGCCAATCCCTGGAGCATCCGAAGCTTTGAACTTACTTCATTCAAACGACATCCCTTTCATCTTATTGACCAATGGAGGAGGCAAACATGAAAGTGCTCGTGTCGCAGAGTTGAGCAAAAAGCTTAATGTTCCCCTTACTGAAGAGAACTTTGTTCAATCACATACACCATTCAAACAACTTGTTGAGGAGTCAGGTACAACTGAGAGTCTTAGGGATAAGACAGTTCTTGTCACTGGTGGAGATGGAGATAAATGTCGCAAGGTTGCAGAAATGTTAGTCCCTCTTTTTTTTACTCCCCAGTAGGCTATTTTGTTTCACAAGATAATCTCATCTGGTGAATTTGTCTGAGTTTGAGACATCGAACCTGATGCAAACTCAAATATCTCTAGGAGACGAAGCTAACCTTGAATACACAGGTATGGTTTCACCAAGGTCGTCACACCTGGCGATATCCTTATGGCTTATCCTACCATCTGGCCCTTCAACCAAATCTTTAGCGAGTATTATAGCAAGGCTACACGCCCTCTTCCCAGACCAGTTGATCTACACAACCTTTCGGAATCTCTCAAATTTGATGCTATTATGATCTTCAACGATCCTCGTGACTGGGCCTTAGACACTCAAGTTGTACTTGATCTTCTCTTGTCCGAAAAGGGTATTCTTGGTACTTATTCTTCTAAGAACGGCGACGCTTCACTACCCAACAACGGTTGGCAACAAGATGAACAACCAAAGCTGTTCTTCTCAAATCCAGATCTTTTCTGGGCGACCAATCATCACATGCCTCGTCTTGGCCAAGGTGGTTTCCAGGCATCCCTCGAAGGCGTTTGGAATGCTACTACCGGTGGAGCGAAGTTAGAACGCACTGTCATTGGTAAACCACATCCAGCGACATACAAGTATGCTGAGCGTGTACTCCACAAATATCGTACACACATGCTCGGTGGCAGTGGCGAATCCAAGCGAAAGATCCCGCAACTGAAGCGCGTATTCATGGTCGGTGATAATCCAGAATCGGATATCCGTGGTGCCAACGAATTTGAATCATCTCACGGCACAGACTGGACCTCCATTCTGGTTAAGACCGGTGTCTATAGAAGTGGTACAGTTCCTGCCCACAAGCCAAAGGCAATCGTCGGGGATGTCTATGAGGCTGTTAAGTGGGCTTTGGAGCAAGAAGGTTGGCATTCAGCCTTGTAATCATTTCATTTCTGCTGGTCGCTCTTTTTACATTGTTGTGGGCTCGGCATATGTTCTTTTGGGCATGGGGGTGGATGGGTTCTGTTTTAGCATTGAAAAGCGAGCGAACATTCCAAAAACAAATATGCATTGCGAAAGGAGTCTCATAGAGTGGGGGAGTTTCGGTTGCATTTTGCTTTGTATGATGTGCAAAACCATCATTTGAAGGCGATGGATGAGATACCAATGAGGACTGGCGATAGCCAGCCACCTTACTTTAAATAGATAAGATAGATGAATATATAAAGAAATCCAAAGCAAGAAAACTTTTTAGTATTATGAATATCTTCGTATTTTTGTGTAAGTGCGAGCTACCCCTCCAACTACGCGAAACTTGTAGAGTAATGCTGTGTTCATGAAGCAGAGGCTATCTGTAATTCACTTCGGAGCGGCCATACTGATATTTAAAACATCTTCTATAATGATCAAATCGAAGCTGACCGGTGGCTGCATTGCAACTTAATTCTCAATGATAATACTGAGATCGTTATACTGATCAATCTGATATAAGGCCGCTGCAGTCGAACAAAGGTGTATTCAAGTCACAATCGACCAAGCTAGATTAGGGACAATGCATTTTCTCTGATGGTTTTTCCAGTCTCGCTATCCGAGACAGGAAAAGTCGGATCATATATCAAGTGAATTTTGGTCAATTGCTGTATCCATATCCCAATCTCGGGGTCAACAGGGACCTCATTTCGAGATTGCATTCGCTCTCCCTCTTGCCAACTCCTTTCTGAATCTATATGTACTCTCCAACTCTAATCTCAAAGTCCAGGTCAAGACCTTTAGATGTGTCCAATGTGCAATGCGTGAATTCGCCCCCAGTCAAAATAATCGAAACTTACAATTCTCCATTGGATTCATAGTGCTGAGCTCTCTTGCGCCATGTGCGGGTCATGAATGGAACGCAGTAACATATATGTGAAAGAAATGAGCCGAAACAACACCGTAAAGCAATTAAAAAAATCGATTTAGTAATAGGACTTCAGGAGCTTGAACGTAGGCTGAAATATTTATGGATATATAGTTGGGAAAATCAAGGGAAATTCAATCGGTAGCTCACCAGGGACACTGTTTAGCTACCCGGGAAATGATACTCGTTTGAAGACAGAACTATTTGACATTTCAACAATTATAAAGTTGAAAAGTGACATTATATGATGTACATGTGAACTAGCAATGTTAAACTATCATTTGTCATCTTCTCTCACGACGGAGGAAATTCAATGTTGTGGCATAGAACTACAATATAAAAGGGTGAAAAATCAGGGTCAAAATGCCGTGGCTTTGCAGGCTTTCAATTGAGATCAACACCAATATAGATTTTGTTTTTGATATGTCTGAGGAGGACAAGTCTTTACTTCATTCACTCGATTGAGTATTAGGAGTTTGACCAATGCTTCTCACTTGCGAAGCACTTTTGGGGAAGTTGCCCATATAATGTCATGAGGCCAAGCCTTCAAACTCCCATGAATGTGAGAAGGGTAACTTACCTGTATTGAGCTTCACTTTTTCCTCCTGCCTGTTTCATTCCGTGCAGACCAATTGATATTCACTGATTGGGATATTCTATAATTTTCGTCGTTTTGGTACTGTTGATGTTGTCTTGGTTGAACTTGTAGTGATATCTTGCTTTGCAATTCAGTGATTGAGAGTTTCCAAGTTCGGGGTTTGAGACCTTCTTTCAGGGATGATGAGTAAAATAATTCAGACACGATGATTCTCCATTATTCGAAAGCAATTCATTTCTTGATATTCTGTTTTTGGGTTTCTTTTCTTGTCATTTACTTCCAAGGTTCCCTTGAGCTTCCTCCGCGTAACAGAATCCAGCCCGCGGTAGAGTAGCGAGCGGGGCGGAATTATCCAAGAAAAGGGCATTCTCGGCAAAAGCCGTTCCTTTTACACCGATGAAACGTCTATACTCACCCCTATCAAATTATTTCCTTCACGCCAACACATAGTGGATTTGGCGACGTATCGCAACCTCAAAGACCACAATTGCAGCAATACTCGACTTTCTTTTGATTCTCAATTCATGACGCTGGGGAGCATACCTTGCACATCATGAGTTACAGTAAGAAAGATGAAGATGGCGAAATGGCCATCATGCGTGTGGATAGAACCTCTGTTTTCCAAGAAGGTCGGTGAACATTCCCAATAACAGGCCAGCTAAGCTAACATTCAAAGCTCGATTGTTTAACTCTTCCCCTATACAACCTCGAAGATGTCGTGTTCTCCTTACAAAGATTGCGCTTTTGTTATACACCGGCGAGAAATTCCCTACCAACGAAGCCACCACCCTTTTCTTTGGTATCTCGAAGCTGTTCCAAAATAAAGATGCCAGCCTGCGGCAGATGGTCCACCTTATCATTAAGGAATTGGCGCATTCCGCTGAGGATATTATTATGGTCACAAGTACAATAATGAAGGATACCGGTGGTGGAACAGATGCAATCTACAGACCAAATGCCATTCGGGCGTTGTGCCGTATCATTGATGTGAGTGCGCCGGATTATTTCAAGGGATATCATTGACAAAGCCAGGCCTCCACAGTCCAGAGTATTGAACGAGTAATGAAGACCGCAATTGTCGACAAGAACCCTTCCGTATCCTCTGCTGCTTTAATATCTTCTTATCACCTATTACCTATAGCTCGCGATGTTGTTCGAAGATGGCAAAGCGAAACACAAGAAGCTGCAACAGCTACAAAATCGTCGGGCGGCTTCTCCCTTGGTTTCTCGACATCCAGCAGCCAAATGCCAGTCAACAACTCAACAATGACACAATACCATGCGATTGGTCTTTTATATCAAATGAGGATGCACGATAGAATGGCATTAGTTAAGATGGTTCAGCAATTTGGGGCCGCAGGTGCTGTTAAGAGTCCGGCTGCAACTGTCATGCTCGTCCGCCTAGCAGCACAACTGGCAGAAGAAGATCAACAACTCCGAAAACCAATGATGCAACTCTTGGATGGCTGGCTCCGACACAAGAGTGAAATGGTGAACTTCGAGGCTGCCAAAGCCATTTGCGACATGCGAGACGTCACCGATGCTGAAGTTACTCAAGCCATTCATGTTTTGCAACTTTTCCTTACCTCGCCAAGAGCTGTTACCAAGTTTGCCGCGATTCGCATACTTCACAACTTCGCCTCCTTCAAGCCCCAAGCTGTTCACCCTTGCAACCCAGATATCGAACTTCTCATCTCGAACTCCAACAGATCAATTGCTACCTTTGCCATCACCACCCTTTTGAAGACCGGCAACGAAGCCAGTGTTGATCGATTGATGAAGCAAATTTCAGGATTCATGGCTGATATTACAGACGAGTTCAAGATCACTATTGTGGAAGCCATCCGTACCCTCTGTCTAAAGTTCCCCAACAAGCAAGCCGGCATGTTAGCATTCCTCAGTGGTATACTTCGTGATGAGGGAGGATATGAGTTTAAGCGCGCTGTAGTGGAGAGCATGTTCGACTTAATCAAGTTCGTTCCCGATTCAAAGGAAGATGCATTGGCACATCTCTGTGAGTTCATTGAGGATTGTGAGTTCACTAAATTGGCTGTGCGCATCCTTCATCTTCTCGGATTGGAAGGTCCAAAAACATCTCAACCTACCAAGTACATCAGATATATTTACAATCGAGTGGTTCTTGAGAATGCTATTGTACGAGCTGCCGCAGTCACGGCATTAGCAAAATTCGGTGTGGCACAGAAAGATCCAGAAGTTAAGCGCAGTGTTACCGTCCTCCTGACCAGATGTTTGGATGATGTCGACGATGAAGTTCGTGACCGTGCTGCATTGAACTTGAGATTAATGTCGGAGTCTGATGACACAGCGGATCGTTTCATCAAAAATGGTATGTTTTGATTATTATAACTTCCCCTGCACCGTTCTAACCATTCACAGAAAATACTTTCGCCTTGCCATACCTCGAGCATCAACTTGTTATGTACGTCACAGCTGATGACAAATCAACATTTGATAACCCCTTCGATATTGCTTCGGTTCCAGTTGTTACCAAGGAGCAAGCAGACGCAGAGGAACGAACCAAGAAGCTCACAACAGTCACACCAACGATCAAGGCTCCAAAATCTGGTCCCAGCAAGACTTCGCAATCTGGCGCCGAAGCTGTTGCTTCCGCTTCTGCAGCTGCTCAGAAGTATGCCCAGGAATTACTCAAGATTCCAGAATTCAAGCCATATGGTGCTGTATTGAAATCGTCCCCTGTTGTTGAATTGACAGAGTCGGAAACTGAATACGTTGTTACCGTCGTCAAGCATATCTTCAAGGAACATATTGTTCTTCAATATGAGGTTAAGAATACCCTGCCAGATACTGTTCTTGAAGAAGTATCCGTGGTCGCTAGCCCATCTGACGAAGAAGAGCTCGAGGAAGATTTCATCATTCCTGCCACCAAGCTTGTTACTGATGAGCCAGGTACTATTTATGTATCTTTCAAGAAAATCAGTGGTGAAGCTGCTTTCCCTTCAAGCACCTTCACAAACGTTCTGAAGTTCACCACTAAAGAAATCGATCCAACAACTGGTGAGCCTGAAGACACTGGTTACGATGATGAGTATCAGGTCGAGGATCTTGAACTTACTGGCAGTGACTATGTTGTCCCTGCTTTTGCCGGTAACTTCAATCACATTTGGGAGCAAGTGGGTGCCTCCGGCGAGGAAGCTGAAGAGACGCTTCAATTGAGTGGTGTCAAGAGCATAGCAGGTTTGTTTTCTTCCCGGAGAAAGGAATTTTGACTGAAAAGCTAATGATTTTACAGATGCTACTGAACAACTTACCAAAACACTTTCACTACAACCCCTTGATGGCACTGATGTGCCAATCAATACAACTACTCACACACTCAAATTATTTGGTAAAACAGTTACAGGTGGAAGAGTTGTGGCTAACATCCGGATGGCTTATTCTAGTAAGTCAGGAGTCACAAGTAAAATTGTGGTTCGTGGTGAGGAAGAAGGGATTGCAGCTTTGGTTATTGGGTCTGTTGCTTAGGGGTTAGCGATTTCATGGAGTTGAAAGTTGGGTGCATTTGATGATTGTTGTTTAGATAATGGGTATAAGAAGCTGTGGAAAAACGGATTGGCTTCATCTCATGGAAGATGAAGGATACAGCATGAATCATCGAGTCAAAAATATGAAATGTATCACAATTAATAAGATTTGACATGTTCGTGTTTTCATAGTTCTTGTGGTTCTCTAGATGAACAGGTGGACAGGTACCTAGTCTAATGTTCAATCGTGCGTATTACTCTCATCTGAGTTAATCTGCAATCAAATCTGTAATTTAAATCAACATGATTCACTTAAACACTCGCCTTGCATTATTATTAGTATTTTGAAGAAAATTTTGCAATTCATTGCACAATGTGTTGGTTCTGTGCCCTCGGGTTTCTTTACTGATTGCCCCTATCAGAATGCCTGAAAAGCTCGGTACTGATATGACGTTGCATAACTTGTGGCTTGGCACGTTTTTCTAGAATTTAGAATTCTTGATTTGAGGTGCCTCGATTTTCCTTCATTTACCACAAAGAACAAAAGAACACCGTTCAGTTATTTCATACCTTTCTCATGAACTTTGACCTTACTCGAAGTTTCTCCTGAACAACCCAAGGTCTCGTCACAATGGTGTACGTACGACAAGAAAAACTTCCAGGCCTTAAGCAGTACAAATATTCCGGTGTCGACCATTCCCTCTTATCTCGATATGTTCTCAAGCCATTCTACACGAATTTTGTGATAAAATGTTTCCCGATGAGCATGGCGCCGAATCTGATTACTCTTACGGGTTTCAGCTTCGTCGTCATCAATATCCTGACTTTGCTGTGGTATAATCCGACGCTTGATGTGGATTGTCCGCCTTGGGTGTATGCCAGTTGGGCTGTGGGATTATTCTTGTATCAAACCTTTGACGCGGTCGATGGGACTCAGGCGTATGTTTACACTCTTTTTCAATTGGTTCGAAAGGAAAAATGCTGACCTGGCGCGTCGGAATTACAGTCGACGAACACATCAGAGTGGGCCGCTTGGAGAGCTCTTCGATCACGGTGTCGACGCAGTCAATACTTCTCTCGAATGTTTGATTTTTGCGGCTTCGCAGAACTTTGGAATGGGCTGGAAGACAGTCATGGTCTTATTTGCTTGTGCGAACCCAAGTCGTGACCTTTTGCCAAAATATGCTAACGATTGATAGCTCTCCTCACATTCTACGTACAAACCTGGGACGAATACCACACAAAGACCTTGACATTAGGCTTGATCTCTGGACCTGTAGAAGGAATCGTCATCCTCATCACAGTCTACGCGTTCACTGCAATTAAAGGTGGGGCGAGCTTCTGGACTCAATCGATGTTCAGGACTGTTGGTATCCCACATTACGCGTTTATTCCTGAATACATTTATGAATTGCCATTCAATGAGTGGTATATGGTTCAAGGTGGAATTGTGCTGGTTCTCAACACTGTACAAAGGTAACTTTACCCCTCCTTGACCCTTGTCAAAATGTCTCACAGCTAACGACCCCTCCAGCTCCATAAATGTGATCAAAGCTCGCAGAGCTCGTGGAGACAGGTCTCGAGGCGCGCTTTTGGGTCTCCTTCCCTTCTTCTTCACGTGGTCGCTCATTCCAGCCTACCTGTATCTCAACCCTGAAATTCTTTACAATCATCTCGTTCCTTTCGTTTTCTTTGCTGGGCTTGTCAATGCTTACTCGGTGGGCCAGATGATCACTGCCCATTTGGTCAAACTGCCATTCCCTTACACGAATGTATTGAACCTACCGCTTGCTTATGGCGTCTTTGACTCTGCAGGTCCATTTTTGAAGGAGAATTTTGGATTTGGATGGCCAAGTGCTCTTGGTGGTGGTGTATACCAGGTCGCATATCTCTTCTGCATGCTTGGTATTGCGGTTGGAGTTTATGGAAGCTTTGTGGTGAGCAACCATTCCTCAATTCTCTCTTGTCATCTGCTAACACCGTAAGGTTGATGTGATTGTTACAATTTGCGATTACTTAGACATTTGGTGCCTGACTATTAAACATCCATGGAACGAGGAAGAAGAGGCAAAGAAAGCCAATTAGAATACCCATTTATGACGAATGTAATGTGAACATGACGGTAGCGGTTTTTAGCAGGTCAAAGCTGGTTCAGGGTTGGGATGGCTGAGTTGGTATTCGTATGGGTATAATATCCGGTCTGCATATATGCCATTTATAGCGAGTTAAACAAACTAATCCATTTACCTCTGCAATTCTTCATCTCAGATGTGATGCCGAGGATTCAACCTCAATTCAACGTGATACTGATATCAAGATTGAGAAAAAGGCTAGCCAAGATTAGTTTTCTAGTGGCTGCAAAGTTGTGCAGAATTTTGGAATTCGATGTGAGATGCCAGGCGAGGCTCTCTTCAGAATATCTACCTAGTTACCCATGACATTTTCGCATTTCGTTTCTCTCCGCGTGTGAAATATTTTTCCGTTGAACTGTTTCTTACGCCGTCTTCCAAAAAATTTGCCGTCCAACGGGTATTGTCAAGTTAATCTTTGTAGTTCGGATGACCAGAAGCAGCGCTTCGATATCAATATGTCGCCCGTCTCTGCACAACTAATTGTTCAGTACTGCTGAAAGGATTAGAATCTCGGTCCATGTGAAACCGAAACCGCGAGATCAGTATTCTAGGGTTGTAGTGACGATGAATACCCAGGTCGATCTTGTTTCGATCCGCCATAGTTAAATTCAATGTATTCTGCATTCCTAATTCGGAGGTTATATAAATCTCCGAAGGAAGTCGGTTGGGTTAAGCTTGATCTGAAATTCGATCTGAGCCTGGATTTCCCAGTTTATTTTGCAAAATCTGCATGGTGTTGCCCCAACCCCGCACAATGCAATGGAGATTTGGAGATGGGGAAGATGCACAGTTACGTTTTACCCAATGTTTTTGTCTATTTAAGGTTTCATGTTGTCTCTGCATTAAGATCCATATATGAATCGTTTTTTCTGTACTTTGAGATAGCTATTTATCACTCAAAATGAGGTCGCTTCATCATCTCGCGATTTTGGCTGTTTCATTCTTCTTGGGTAGTTCCCATGGAAATCCGTCAGCCCTTGCTCCTCGGGCTACTTGTACCGTTCAACCCAGTTTGAACGGTACGGATGATGCGCCTGCTATTTTATCTGCATTCAAAACATGCGGCAAGGATGGAACTGTCGTCTTTCTCAATCACACATATACCATCAACAGTATCATGAATACCACGGCACTCTCGAATTGCAACATAGATATCTATGGAACACTATTGGTATGTTTCCAATGCTTCCCCTACATCTATCACGTCAACTAACCTGCCGTTTGAAGTGGTCCACAAATATAACCTACTGGCTCAACCACTCCATGGCCTTCGGCTACCAAAATCAAACTTCAACATGGTGGCTCGGTGGCGATAACATCAACGTGAACGGATATGGATACGGGACTTTGGATGGCAATGGACAAGCTTGGTATGATTTTGTCAAGGGAATTTCGAACTATCCGAACAGACCTCACGCGCTTACGATATGGAATGCGACGAATTCCGTATTCAAAGGGTTACGATTCGTGCAGAGTCAGATGTGGTATGTTGTATTCCAATCGTCTGGTTTTATGATGGTTCAAAAACTTAACGAATCAAATAGGACCATGACAGTCTTCAAATCATCCTCAATTCTCCTCCAAGATATCTACGTAAACAGTACTTCCTCTTCTGGTAGCCCCTCGCGCAACACAGACGGTGCAGATACGATCTACAGTAACGATATCCACTTTGATCGCTGGACAGTTGTTAATGGTGACGATAGCATATCTATGAAAGCTAACAGTACCAACATATTGATCACGAACTCCACATTCTACAACGGGTTGGGACTGGCAATAGGCAGCATTGGGCAGTACAAAGGGGTATACGAGAGTATTGAAAATGTAACGGCGACGGGAATTGTATTTTATAAGACGTTGCATGGAGGATATGTGAAAACGTGGACTGGGGAGCAATTGGGATATCCACCCAATGGTGGAGGTGGGGGGCTGGGATGTAAGTGTTTTTGATTATTTTCCATGGAGGTCTTGAGAGTATTTCTAACATGAGCACAGTTGCGAAAAATATAACTTTTGAAAATTTCTCTTTCCATTCCTTGAGGGGACCACCGTTTTCTATTTCACAATGTACAACATTCTCTGGTACTGTGGGGAATTGCTCTTCGTCAGCGTGTAAGTACTTCAGTCCTCATTCTTTCCCCATTCCCCTTTCCCAATCCTCTTAGTTCAAGTTTCTCAACACGTTTTCCTATGGAACGTGTTATCACATTCCTGAGCTAACGCCCTACAGTTCAAATAAGCGATCTAAACATGTACAATATATCCGGCAGTATGACGAATCCCATAATCAGCTTCCAATGCAGCGCTGTCGCCCCTTGCACAGACGTCACCATGGAAAACATCGACGTAGTAGATGCGAATAAGACGGCGGGTGTAGGGTATAAATGTACAAATGTGGTTGGAACGTCAGGGTTTACTTGTACGGGTCGTGCTTAAATCTACGAGAGTAATAGAAATTGTGTAGGTTTCTCTGTAAGGATCTCGGCAGAAGAGACATTGATGAGAATTTTGGGATAAGAGCTTGAATAACAATGGATGCGCCGCATGAAATGAAAATTATATACTGCTTAAGTACATCCAACAACCAAAATGTACCTCTAAGTACATCACTCCGTTGGCCGTATACAGTCGTTTAGATGCATGCAGTAAAATACTGCATATACATTGTCGAGCTGCCATTGAGCCCATCGGTGTCGCCTCCACGAGATTTCTGAATGGTCTTTCAAGAAGAATTGTCTTATTTGATTGAAAGAATCTAATTAGTCGTGCTAGTACGAGTAAGATTTTGTTAATGCGCAAATATGAAATTAATGTAATTGTAGAGATAGATGAATTTTACGCGATGAAGTACAACTTTGTCTTGTTTGATTCTGCGAAACCTATTAATAAGTCGGAAAGGCTATTATCAGTGTGGAGGAGTGGCCCAGAATAGGAGCGGTCGGAAAACAGAGGTTGTTGGCCTCTTTGACGTAGTACAAACCCCGACCTATTCCCCCAGGTTCGTCAAAGGTCACCTCAAGTGGCCCGTGAAACATTTTGATTGATAAGTTCTGATTGGTTAAATAAGTTGAATATGAGCTTCTCAGAAGACAAGCGACTGATCGTATGTTCTAATAGATCTTCAAACCTTTTTCCTTATCCAAATAATAGTGTCATGTAATGAATTAATCAATTGCAAAGGTTTGATGAGATGAGGAACTCGAATTAGACGAATGCACGTACAACTTCGCCTTGAGCGACGAAGAGTCTGGGATATCACTCTTTTGAGACACCTAAGGAATTCACAATGAAAATTCGAGGATGAATGGCCTTCATTCAAATCCTGCATGTCTTATTATATCGCTGCATCGTGTGATATATCTTCTTTGAGCTCTTGTCTGACCATGGCCTGCTGCTTGGTCGGCGCTGGGGACTGACGATTCGGGACCACTCGCGCTTCGATGCTCGTAAAACCTATCAGTTGTAGACAACCACAATACTATCTCGCTGAAGTCTATATAAAGCTTATTGTTTCTCTGTTGCGATTCAATATTCAACAAACAATTTCGACATTGTACACACATATCATCAATACAACTCGCTTTCTACAACAAAAAACTCATCTCTATCATAATGTCATCATCATCACGACAAATAGAGAAGGAACGAGTCACGATCTATTGGTATCTACGAGGACGTGACAATGATGTCGGTCTCAGCCAAAATGCAACCGCTAAGAATTTATCTTTCGAAGGAGATCAGAAAAGAGCAGAGATTGATTCCAGATCATTTGACGAGCGAAGAAGAATTTTAGGGACATATGTTGATCCTGATGAGTCACATTCGATCGTATCGTTGACCACAAGTTGGAAGCCAAGTGGACTCAAGAGATTAACTGTAAGATTTCACTTATAATGCTTTCATGAAAGGTATATTTTACTGATTACGCATATGTTCTAGGGGCTAGAAAGAACCATAAGATTTGGCAAGTATCTTCAAAGTAAAGCAGAGTTGAAGTTCGAATGGAACGAACAGTCTCTTGGTATTTTCAAAGCTCGTAGTGAAAAGATTGAGATTGAAAATACGAAACGCAAGTTACTGGTTAAGAAAAATGGGATCCTCTATCCGAACAGAGATGATTGCGAAAAAAAAGGACGTAGACATAGACGCGGAAATGAACCTATCAGGTTTAGGGATCTGGACAAGATAGAAGCGGATATCCATCGCGTGAATGGATGTATTGAATCCAGGAATCTTGACATTATAAAGAAGGAGGAAAATATGATGAGATTCATGGAAATGTCGATCAAGAGCGTAACGCACCTGCTCCCCAAGTAAAACCAAAGGAAAGCCGGAGTACGAAGCCGGGTCGGAAGAGTAACAGGGATAAATAAAGCATATTAGGGAGTGCCTGCCTGGTTGAAATTGGTATTCAAGGGAAGGGAGTTGGGGCGTTTCTTGTTCTTTGTGGAATTGGGAGTTATTAATTTTACTGTTTGCCAAATATATTAAATTGTACGTAGGTATGGTTCATGTAAAGCTAGCCTCAATTAACCTTAGTACTAGTAAGAGCCCTGTCCTCGTCAGAGCTCTCGACCTCGTAGCTGTTACACCTCAATGCAATCAATCTTCAACCTCCGAATGCTCTCATTATAGTCTATGCTTCTCATTATACCCTGTAGAGGGCAATACTTTACTACAGAATACTACTTAGTAGCTTCCTTCATGAACTCGCTTAATCACTTTTTACTGAATCCCATTGCTGATCAATGACAAGGAATCAGTTCAACGATGAGTTATGGGATCTTGAGGGGTTTCTATTATCATAAAATGAAAGGAAATTATGGAAGCTCTATGCAGGTTTAGGGCATGTCATTAATAGTCGGCTTTCATGAGCGGCCGACTAGTTCCATTATTCCGTGGATCTGGCTTATATGGAGATTCTCATATGACAAGAATAAAGTAGCTAAAATCCCATCATTTATCGATCAATCTGGCATGCAAACTGAACATTCGAAGAGCCTTTCGAAGATTCAAATGTGACTATCCGAGAAATGCCAAGAGCGAAACGACTTGAAGAATAAGAGATAAATTGTTTAGCGTTCACTAAACGCTCAAATTATTTCATAAAGACTTACTACCACCTAAAACTCCAAAGAGGAACGCAAATAAAAACTCCTTGATGTACTTCACTCGTCTTGAGCAGTCTACCTCGTCCCATATGTCCAACAATTAACCTTAACACCTTTGAAATTCTTCCAAGCCATCTCATAAATCATAGTAACTCATCACTGCCACTTGCGACACTGTTCTCGATTGCATCCAGTATTGCGCTCTCCTCGAAAACTGGTCCTTGCCCATCGCACTTCGCAGCGTTCTTCAGCCTTTCACTAACGATTCCTACATCCACCAGACCTTGCTTGTACAGCGGATGTTTGATGATATAGTCCCACGTCGCACCCGCCGCCAACAACCTTTCCCCTTTATCACTCGTTACAATTCGATGGCTGGGAAATTTATTGTCGTGCGCATGTAGAACCTCACTGTAAAAGTCCGTAGGAGTATATTTCATGGGCCCTACATTCGATATAGGTTGCGAACCTCCGTGGTTCGAATGCCTGGACGTCGCTTTCAATATTTCATTTTCCGTCGCAGCTTTTGTAAGCTGTAGCTTCAATCGCTCGTTTTCTTGGGCCAGATCTCCGGTACTTTTTTCGAACTCTGCAAGTTTGGCTTCTAACTCTTTTACATGTCGCTCTTTACGTTCGCGGAAGGCCCGTTGTCTGATTTCTCAGGTCTTAGTATACTATAGTATAAAGTAAAGCTTCAAAACGAGTGAGCTCAAAGAAATGATCTTACGCTTGGCGATTTTGGGCTTTGCGCCGGGATTGTGCCGGTGTCAAATTCTCCTCCTCGTCGCTATCTCGTCGCATCGCATCGTCGATTGAATCGGTAGGCATGTCGGTGTACATGGGATGGGAGATCGATGGTTTGTGCTGTGAAAGCGGGGTTGTGACTTTGGGAATACGTGAGTCGTAATGATTGACATAATCATAGGGTTGGAATTGATCGAAGACATCCTGCTGTTTGATGTTAGCAGGAACATTCTGCTCACAGGAGATGGGGCAAATACAGGTGGAGAGTTGCTGAATTCATCGGTAGTTGATGCGTTGGTGTGAGTTGGAGTAGGAGGAAGAAGAGGGAAGAACGGCTGAGCATTCGGAGTGTAATATGAATAATCCATCTTGGATGTTAAAAGGAGATGGATGCGCCAAGAGCTTTATCAAGTAAGAGCTATACTATCAAACAGTATTTAATATCTTCACTAGGAGATATTTCTTCGAATATATCAATATATCTGCAAACGATTTCAGTATGATGAACTCTTGAAATGAATTTGATGGCTTGGGAAGGCGTGTGAGGTGGTAGATGCTTGGATCATTTGTGAATAAGGTTACACGCTAGGAACCCTGTAATTTGGTAAGGCTCGTAGCGATAAAAACGCCTGAGCATCACAAATCTTCCCCCCTCGCCCCTTCAATACAATTCGGTAAAACAGAATTAAGATCACATTGCACAGATACTACATACTTATTATCCGACTCCAAAAACTTGGCAGACTTGTGCGTTTAATACTTGGAATCTCAACTATGAGACCTCTTCACTTGTATACTCCGTGACTGAGTATACTAGTTGTGCCTATGTATAAATACTCGGTCGCAACCGTTGCAACAGACAGCTGGCGGAGGAAATTCAACAATGTCACTAAGAAAACGATTAAAATCAAGCATATATATTTTCATCTGACAAAATAGCCTGAATCCATATACGAGCTGTGCTGTTGTTGCTGACACCCATTGGCAAATCAAACAGAGAATTCCAAGTCGAGATGCTCGAAAACTCACTGGTTATCTCCAAGTAAGCAGCAGCGAGACAGACCGTAACATTGGGATAGAATCCAGACTACTGTCGTTCACAAGAGTGGTCACCCGATATTCTCCCAATCCGGATGGCATATAATACGCATTTCCCGAGTTCGGTAGATGTAACTAGTTCGAGTTACAAGCGCTCTTTGTGTGCATAAGCATGTTTGGTGTCATACGTGTGTGAGCCTGCATTGTGCTTCCAGTGACGACCCTTGCTTGCCGTTCCGCCGATCACTAGGCTTTTGTCAATCATCGGCAAGCATGTATATTGATGGATCAGACGCGAAGGATCAATAAGCGTAACTATAAATTGCTATATATCAAGAAACGACAATATTGCAACAGGGCTGCTAAAATACATATCTACTAGCGCTTACGGAGCTTAGAGATGTAATCCCTCAGCTTCATGTACTCACATGTCAGTTATCTTTTCTTACGTCTTGCAACCATACGTATATACGTATCAAAGCAACCTTCACTCGGTGATAAGTAACATTCATACACTGAAATTTGGTTTTGCAATCGCGAGAGTCACCCAACTCTCCGGGCTAGAGCAGGAATCAGTTCAATACACGAAGTTACGTCCAAATACTCTCACAACCCTCTCTACTCTTTTGAGATCGAGTTGCTATCGAGTCCATGGCAGCGCTATAGAGAGATGATGGAGGCTCCACAGGCCACTTCGTGTAGTTCCGAGCATGTGCTGCAGTGAATAGGTAAGCTTATTCCTGTGTTTCATGTTTCATAGTAGAATGTTGTTTGCACCGATATCATTTGAATACTGGTGTAATGAATGATTCCCACTTATACGCATGATTTCTTGAGAGATCAATGAGGAGCGAGAGGAAACTCATCGACTGAGATTCGCCATCACATATTCCTTAGAGCTTACCAGAGTATTAGATACCGGAACAGATATAAAAGAAACCAGCCACTTGTCTTTCCTATGCCGGCCTGAACCTCATCAGTAAACCTGTCTGATAGTTCTGGTGCCTCATTTTTTAACATTCATTGCATCGCAGTGATTTATAGCCGTACATATGGCTCGCTCCCGCAACTAGGTTCCTCTATTCGGCTAATGCTGAAAGTTGTTTTCGTCAAAGATTCTCTACATGGCATCCATTCTGCTATAATGCAGCTCCTATCTCTAAATAGTCCAACAAAAATTCGAGTCTCTAGGTATGATGCTCGGTCAAAACGGAAAAGATACAGGGAGCTGAATCGCATGGTCCCTGGTGCTACCCGTTGACTCTGCGGATCTCCATTGTAAGTATTACGTCTCGCCAGTTCATTACTTTATATTTCGAGAAAGACTTCGGCATCGCCAACGAGAAGTTCAGCTTTTCGTGTACTTGGAAGCAAACTGCTTTTAAGACTATCATAATTGGAACATCAGTGATCCAATATCTGATACCGATTTGTGCTCATCTCACGGGCTTGCGAAGTCACATCTGAATGGTTTTAGAGTGCTTTCATATGACAGACGATCGGTTACACAAGCAGTGCTAACCCATCACGCGGCAACTTTTTATGAGTTTTTGCGCATCAAATATAAAACTATGTTCGATAGCATCGTTGAGGCGATGATCGCATCTGGAGACCGAAAGTTATGTTATTCCAACTAGTTTCGCCGATGCTTCCAATTGTTGTCTCTGAGTTGGGTGTTGTTTCCTTGAATGCACTCTAGAGTTGACACCAATCTTGACCTCAAAATCAAAACTCCCGGTGTAAGGGTGCGCAAGTCTCGTCAGTAATAAACTCGTCGAACAAGCGAGTTTCAAAATGGTCGATTAGTTCAACGTGCTCAGAGTCTAGTATTATTTCAGTCCGAATATCACAGCCTAGAAATATAATGTCTAGAGACTGTAATGCTTCTCTCACTCGAAGCGGACGTGTCAAAGACTTTTACTCATGCCGTACGCGTGCAGCGTATATGTTCCATCTACAACATTGAAAAAGTAGATGAGAGGTATTCTAATTTTAAACTTGATCTTTTCACTTTTGTGAGATACTCTGCACATATTTCACTCACACTGCGTCATTCTTGTATAATTTATTCTGTGGGTGTATATAAAGATACATGTTAAATTCTCAGCGGTACTATCTCATACCGCGGATCAGTTTTATCCATGAATCGTAACGGTATCTTGAATGGCTCATAGTGAATAGACATTTTAGATATGGCCATGACGCCCTTATTGGTATGAGCTTCCCTATATACTTGAAAGCGTTCAGCTTCGGCATATCAGCAGACTCGGATGGCTAGTCGTATGCTCGCATGATAAAAGCCATTACTTCTTCCGGAGCGGCTGTCAGCTCTACAATGATCATTGTGGAATACATATGGCCATACACCTCAGCCAAACTTTCGACTTGGTGGGTTGATTTTGAATACCGGATGGTAACTGTTGGTGGTATTGGAGCCGTTTGGACAATTCAATTGTCACGTTCTCCACGGGGGAGGAGTCATCTATGTAGCCGCGTGGCTGCGTGATCCCTACAGTTTATACTACAGTATTGTCTAACGCAGATAGAGCTGCACTCAAGGGAAATATTGATCCGTGGTTATAGTGAACATAGATGTCAACCATCGTGCTTGTAATTTGATAAGGAAACATGCAAATGAACAGCCATGTTCATGTGAGATTCCTTCCTGAAGTTGAGACTGTAGCTCATTCTCAAGGCACCTATTTTTAGAATCTGAATAATATATTGTCTTCAAGCGAAATCTGGGAAACACTTGATATTGTACACATAATCTGTGTCACAAGCAAGCCCAGTATATGATGGCTTCCATAGATCTGATGTTCTTGTACCGAAATCGGAGCATTGGTGAGGAGTTCGGTGACTAGTTTTCCTTAATTAATTGTAATATTTCTTTTTGTTTTTCACTGGCTACCATGAACGTATCATGGCGAACCAGATCAGTCTCTTTCTCCGATGCGTGAACCATCTAAGACTTCATGCTTCTAATTTTCAGGGAAACAGATTAGAAGTAGATCTCCGATTGAACAACCGAAGTCTACTTTCTTTTGAGCTCATGTTCAGATGTGGCAAGCGAACTTCTCGTACCTTCCTCCATCATTTAAAGCTGAGAGACAAGCAATCTCCGACATCCGTATACATCTTCGAACCTGTTTGATATACGGTGTAATATGCTGTATACATTCATCAAACAGGACAAACACAAACAGGCACGTTAATCAAGCGGTCAAAGCTCCTCCCAACACCGAAGGGCAGTGGTCTGTAAAAAGATTCGTGGGTTCGAATCCCTCACGTGCCGTCCAATCAATGTTTTTTCAACATATTTGGCATTTAAGGATAAGAAGCTATATTCGAAAGCAATAATCTGCATTATGAACACTCGTTGATCGCGTAAGGAGTGACTTGTGTGAGGATTTTCGCGGGTCCAATTTGCTCCTTCCTTCTTCGACGGACATTTAGAGCATTGGAGCTGCAAAAACTTCCAACACATTCGGGCCATAATATTTGCTCGAATGGTCGAAATTGTCTATATGCTTTAACATATCTACAAAATTTATAAGTGATGATTTGTAATTCAGGCGGTAAAATGTAAAAACTGCCAGAAAAGTTGCTCCAAAATCTTTTTTTACTAGAGTCCAAGTAGGAATCCGGAACAGTCATCGTCTTTATCACCATTATCCGCCCACATGTTGAACCTCGTTTCTCGGAACGCTTTCTTTTGAGCGATGGTTGCTTCCTTCGTCGTTTCCCGCAACTGCCATTCGGCAAGGGGCGCTGCCTCACGAGTAACAGGCAATAACAATGCCCTGTTCTGGTTCTGCTCTGGATTCCAACTAAAGTTCTTGCAGCTCTTTAAAGTTAGCATGATGGGAGCTTTTAGAGTCAAGTTTGCGTCATTGCCACCATGATGAAGAGAATCATAACAATATGGGATATGGAAATATTTTAGAATCACCCAGAGACGCACTCTCGTCTTTTCTTTGAGAAGACGCCTAGATAGATCGCATGTATCAACTATGATGATGTTTGGGAACTCACTTAGATCCGGCATCAATCCCATCTTTCTCAAATTGAACAAATCATGGGAAATTCCATTGGCTATCAGGATTACTTGACGGGTGTTTGTTGACTGAGGGGAAGGGCTTCGAGTTCATAAGACCCGTTGAAGCAAATCCTTGACTTTATTTTCTTACATGTATTCGGCTTCACCATATCGGAATCTTTTGCTGATTTTTTTGTAACGATGGAGTCCAAAACTGTATGTCGATAGGAGTTTATTCGTGTCAGGTGTCGGCTTTTGCTTAAAATCCTGAACGTCTCTTGTATCCAGCGTACAGATACCGATTTCATTGAGCTGAGTTTGGTCCTTGCTCATCTCGAGGTCAATAGATACAATTATGCAGTTTCTAAAAGTATCGGGACTGTCAGCTCGAAAGGGTTCGCAACTGCATTGTGATAGTCGTGATGCCACTTTGGAGGGAAATCCAAAATTCTGTTGAAGTGTTTGGATGACTTTATCCTCCCGGCACGACTGGCAATGAGACTCTGTATTTTTGCAGCTCCCTGTTCGGAGAATATACAAATCTTTGAGATGCGAAGTCACTTTGTAGACGTTTGTTTCCCACGATGCAGCAATAGGTGCTAACATAGCTAGATAATTGTGAGATAATAAGATGATTGTAAAGTAGCTATATGTTCGTATAATGAGATTTGAAGGGTCATATGACTGAATTTTTCAATGATAATTACGCAAGGGGGGAAACTGAAAAGATTTATATGGATATGCTTAGTTTGAATATAAGTCGACTAACTTTCTAGCTTAACTCTAGCGTTTAGTGACAGACGGACTCACACGCCATTACTAAATAGAACATCCAATAATCTAAACTAAATAAAAGCTTTTACTAGTCTTCCGGTACATAAAAGCCACTGGCACCTTTAAAATAATAGTGAATTCTGTACATTGGATCAATCAGGTGTGGAATTGATATCATATGCTGAACTTCTTTGGAATATTGGAACAGCGAAATGTCCCTCATCTTAGTAACTTTTCAAACAATTCACCCTCCTAGATGTAGTCTAACAGTACGCAATGCCGGTACCTAAAGTAGGATGATATGATGTAGTCAACTGCATTTTCCATGTCACAAAAATAAGTGAAAATCAATTCCTGTGTCAAATTTTGATTGGTTTCTCTGGCCTCTCGCTTTCTGCTGGACTTCTCCCTCTCCATCGCTTCCTCGCTTCAATCGACTTTCCTGCTACAACCGCTGCCCACATTCTCTTCTCTTCTTCCTCGATCATATGTCTCTCGAGGCTCTGACAAGCTTGCTTGAGACTTTTTATGAGCTCCGGGGAAAGATCTTCACGTTCCTGACGTTGCGGGTGGTCACCTTCCGAGTCCGAGAATGAGGCAGACAGGGGACTCGGTCGAGGCGCCATCTTGGACTCAAACCTGGAAGTTTTCTGTGAACGATACATTGGATAGTTGTTGTTTGTATTTGAGATTTTGAGATTTTGAGATTTAATGTACAATAATGATGCGGAAAATATATTTACGGTTACTAAAGATTCTAGAAGATAATATTTCGAGATGTACCGGATTTTCTGCTTCGGTACAGCGTCGTTATGATGAAAAATGAATGGTGATATATCGAATGTAATTGAACTGAGCTATATGAGAATATATATCCGTACTGTAAGATATGAATGACGCAGATTTCGAAGTGTACTTAATATCGATGATGGAATACGGTAAAAGTGAGTGTGGATGAAGCTAGGTATAGTGGACTCCCTAAGCTGCTTGACTAAGCGAACTCTAGTGCGAGACGAACTTCATTACTAAGAAATTGAATGAAGCTAAATTTATTACGGTACACGTGTATAATAAGCTTTTTCATCTCTCAAAACCAGCATGAGAGTGTTATTACATAGATTACGGAGAAGATATAGGAGAGCTCAGAGCGGATAGTTGGGAAGTAGGGGAATATGGACTTTCGATTTCTCCCCGAAACGTACAAAGTTTGGAGATAAGATAAACTTGCGGTTCTTTTTCCTGATGGTTTATCATATTTCCTTTCAATACGTATAGCTATTCTTAGTGAGAATGGCCTGTGGCTTTCCCGAGGCTTTGTAAGATGTCATGACATAAATATACAGATCTAACTAGACATAGGGACTTGCCCTAAAGATCCCGAAGTCTCCAAACTTTAGTACAAATGTATGAGAAGCTTGTAAATTGACACCCCAAGAGCTTATTTTCACCTCATTAATTGACATGCAGCTCTATGGATGTTTCTGGACGTTCGAAGAGATTGGACGTTGTTGCAGAATTTGATTTTTTTCACCAAGGTCTTTGACATTCATCTACAGTAGCCCAAGCATGTTGTTTTGCGGGAATCACATTGAATCAGAATGTTTCTCGATGCACTTCCAGAATTTTCTTTCATTGTTTAATATCTTTTTGCTGGAAGAGACCGTCTGTTTATGCGTCGATCCTATTGTGCTGTGGATGTTTCATGTTACAACTCACAAAGGCAGATGCTATTGTATGTTATCCTGTGCATGAATGTCAAAATGGGTTCAACTCAGTACCGGAATCCACATCATTTCATTCATTACACCATCACTGCAACAAGCATTAAAAACTCGACTTCAAACCACAAGTACCACGTCATGTACTCTTTACGATGTCTAAGATGCCAGTACAGAAGCAACATTCCGACAAACTTCTTGACCTTAAACTCCAGAGGAAGAGAGCATCAATCAGAAAAATCAATGCAGAAACTCGGAAAATAAAGGCAGAAGCAAAATGGTTAGATGCAAAAACAAAAAGCATCACCATTTTCAACAAACAGGTTAAAGAAGCCAGCAACGGTAGCAATCCAGGCACATGAAGGGGAGATAGGAGATGGGGGTTGACTCGGAGTGCCTGTTGAGAGATCAAATTGGGGCTATTGAATCTTCTCAACGGTGAATTCAATAAGGATGATGGGGAGGTGTGTTGGAACGGTAGTGAATGGAAAACATGTTCCATTAAGAATGAAGCTTCTTTTTGTGCTCTCATAGAAGATGTTTCTGGCCAGTATTCACAATCATAAATCAGTTGTTTTTTGCTCTTCATGCTCTTGCCTTTGTAGTGCATTCAATTATCTATCTCTCCTGTCCCTCAAGCTCCTTTCTCCCTTGAGTCTTTCATCAGTCTGTTTTTTTTTTCTTTTTTTTTTTCTTTTTTTTTTGAAAACCTTGGTGCCGTTACAAATGTCACCCTAATCCCTCTGACAATACTCAGACTCTATATGAGTCTCATGTAAACCTAGAGATTATTACTATTCATAATACAATAATCATCATCATAAACACTTCATTCCCCTCATGAAATCCAGATGTGATAATATGAATATCTACCTCGTAGACCTCATCTTAAGCAACTGTGATATCCATTTGCCATTACGACATCTTCAGAAACATTAGTAAATACCTATAGAATGTTTAAGCTCGCTTTCAAATGTAAGTTCAAGGCTTTCTGAGGAGCATGCTGTTCAAACTGCGAAACAGCCTCTCACCTTATAACGTAATACAGGAGTGTGATAGCTATCAGTTCCTGATAGGAGAAAAAATTAGGATTTGGGACAAACACTATGACGTTAGAAATCTAGTTCAATACCTCAGTGCTATCTGTTTCTCTCATTAGAAGATAGAAAACGTGTTGAAGAGTAAATATGGTAAAATTAAAACAACTTGTCGAATATGCTGGCTACTTAAGTCTCTTATTCCTGCTTCTAAGAGACAGCTCACCAAGAATTCAACGATTAAAAATGAGATGATAGCATCAAGTTTCTGGAGTCGTTAAAAAATATTCATACTACAGGCCAGGCCCTTTCTTCAGGCCATTCAAATAGTAGAGATACACACCTTTGTATTGCCACTAATTTTGACTGTGCAAAGCCATTGATGATTTTGATCACCAGGTCTTCAGTTCAAGCAGTAAATTGTTGAGATCGCCAGTTAATCTTTATTACTGTACTAGTTCAATAATGTAGTCAAGAGCGGACCAAAAAAAACCACTGTAATAAAACAATACGGTTGAAGCTTCCTCAGCAAAATTCCAGCCAATAAAAGAGCAGGACCCGAACCGAAAATCCCCTTTCTTCAAAACACAACCACCACCTTTCCAACACAGGTTTGTTTTTAAACAACCACTCTTCCATCAACTAATCTCTGGAAAAGGATTCTTTGATGCCAGTCTTTGTCATTACTGTATTCCTCAATAATTAATCTGCCAATATGTCGTCATTTTCTGTCCCCGCTGTTCGCAATGCTACTGGTGTCTCTGCTGAGAATGGCGTAACGGCAATCATCATGCGCAATCGAGCAATTCTCTACGAAAGCAATAATCCCACCAGTCCTTTCAATCCTTCGATCTTGAATTTACTCAATACCATGGTATGTTCTCTCCTTGCTATCCACAAATCTAAGGATTTCCTGTCATTGTCACTCCGAACTTCTGTCAATCTACTTTGAGTACCTAAGAGAGAAGAAAGAACCCATCGCGCGATACCTCCTCTTTCCACTTTTTCCAAAAATCATAGCTAACGCAATCAAAGCCCAACGATGAAGCTTCCGAGTCCAGATTATTTGCCCGCGCATCCGAGAAAAGACAATCTTACATCGACACTACCATTCTCCTCGATGGTGCATCCGACATCCTTCAACAGTCTGCCGAAAAATCCCCAGAAAACTCAAGCCCCCAGAATGAAGCCATCGATGACAAACCCCCAACTGCTTCTTTCTTCCGCTGTTGCCAGGTTAGTGTCATTTTATCCTTTTTACACATTTTGTCGTTACATTCCCCATTTCCCTGCGATCTACACAAACTAAAAGATACATATAGTGTCAGCATACATCTCATTCGCCAACTTGCAGCAGAGAAGAAGAGAGAATCGGCGTCGTTCAGGGAAAAGAGCAGAAAATCCTCGTAGTCAATAGTGAATGCGAACATGAGAAGTGCTCTCGATGCGTCAATGTTGATGAGAATGGTGTGCGTGTTGGTGTAAAGCCGTGGGAGTTGGAGTGGACAGGCCCTGCTGTTCCCACACAGGCCTAGGATTGAATGTGCCTTTGGAAAGTGCAGTGGGCTGTGAGGAAGGCTTGGTTCATTCTTTGGGGTAGAGATGTTTGGACAACTTAAGAAAGAACCTCCCAGTACAGCTACAACCTAGGTAGCGGTTGCCGATTACAACAGGCAATATAAAGAGTAAAAATCCGATGCGGTAAGACGAGCTTACACCTAATAACAGTCCAGTGTACCACATCTCATCAACGACTCAAAAGCTTATAATTACACATTGTGAATTGCAATCTTGATGAGTGAAAGGCCAGTGACCTCATAAAATCCATGTCTAATTCGGCATCGAAATATCTAAGTATTATTATTCTATGTGTATCAAACCATCCTCAAATATATGCTGCAACGATTGCCGTTCTTTCAAATCTATATACTCTCGCATCAATGTGTTCAATGATTTCTTTGTTCCTGCGCAGTCCCATCTAAAAGCCCTCCACTTTAATACACAGAAAGAAGATCAGTATCTTAATTCTTAAGAAGAAAAAATCAAAGCAATCATCGAGTATCTCACTTCTCAGAATAAGTAGTTGGGACCGCATCCCCTTCTACCTCAGGCACCTGAAGTTGTTCATCCGGTTCTTGTCGGAGACCTTCCGCAGGCACTCCTTCACTTTCCACGAAATGTGATATGCGTTCTCGGGGAAGCCATGCTCCTACGGGTGTGAACCACCATGAAATCAGTGCTAAGATTGTTACACCGCCCATTATTATTGGCGCATCTGTGTTGTATCAGTATATGGCGGAGATATGAGCAGCTGTAGAAACAATCGAGGGTTACTTACAATTCAATGTAGATGCAGTGACAGGGAATTCGTAAGGACTGAAAAGAATTGCCACAACCCAACCATTCCAAAAGATTGAGATGAATTGAAACGGCCTACTCCATTTACCTAAGCTCCATCTTGGCTTTGGAAATTTATGTGGTGTCAAGAAAAATCTTCCAAAAGCAATAAGTCCATACGCGGCCGCCGATGGAACACCAGCAGCGGATATGAGGGATGTGAATGCGACTGCAGAAGGTAAGATGGTGCAAGTCACAAGCGAGGCACAACCCCAAATTACAAGGACAGCGTTTCGGGGTTGACCTTCAGATGAGACACGTGATACCCAACCCGAGAATGGAAGAACACCATCACGAGCCACTGCAAAGACAAGTCGAGATGCAGCGACAATAGCAATCGCGGTATTGAACCAAAGTGCAACCACAGCAATGATGTTCATGAAGACGTGTCCACCTTGTCCTAGGACAACGGCATAGAGAGGTACAAATGGTTGAGGCGAGCCGTAAGAGAACAGAGTATCCGGATCAGGTGTGCAGAACAGAAATAGAATGATGGTGGCAAACCCTCCTACTCCACTTACAATCACACTCCAGAATATGCCTCTGGCGGCTGTGATCGAAGCATCTTTGGTTTCTTCGGCAACGTGACCAGAAGCGTCAAATCCAATGAGGATACCAGCAGTAGCGAGATAAGACAAACACCAATTCCATCCAGCAGGTGCACCGGTTCCATTGTAAGTTGTCATAAACGCCTCCTCTGCAGTTCGGAAACCGATGGTTCTGGCAGCTCCTATTGGTAACCAGATGAGGTTAAGAAGGAAATCAAGCATAACTAAAAAGCTCGATACCCAGAAGACATACTTAAAAAGACGAGCTGATTCATATGTCAATATTCAATAATTGTTCCAATCAAGTGTGGCAACTCACGTGGTAGAAAATTCACGATTGCGGCAAGTGCAAGGAGAACCTCAGTACAAATCCATTGGACTGCTCGGAACTTGATATCACTGGTATCCGTTGGGAAATCAACGTTGAAGACAACGATTTCCTGACAGATGTTAGACAACATTCAGAACTCGCTCGTAGAGCTGTGGAAATATCACGTGAACATTGACTTACCGAAAGCATGTAATTGGCAGCTCCTTGGGTATTGCCTGCAAGTACCTAATTAGAATAAATTTCGAGGAACAATGAATCCAAGTTGAGCTTACTTGCACAAAATGTCATCCAAGCAGTAGTACTCCACCAGGCAACAACAAATCCTAAAAGTCGACCATACTTGGCTCCTCCAGCTTCAGCTGCCCAAAGATAGATGGAACCAGCTGAAGGTGATGCGGAACAGACTTCTGCTATAACGGCTGCAGTGATGAAGGTAAAAAAGCATGTTACAAGATAACTCGTCCTATACGGTCAAAAGTGTTAGAAGTCATGTGTGAAGTTCTAGATTTCAGGTGCGCAACTAACCAATAAGCTAAAGGACCTCCGGAGGCGATTCCAGTGGTGTAAGTAACTCTTACACCTCCAACGAAGTACAGGGCAGCGAAGGATGTTGAGAAGTTCTCAAAGAGAGTGTATGTTCGGTGTAGCACCTATATCATTTTTGTGAGTCTTTGAGTCGTTGTTTTTTGGATAAAAGGTTTGACTTACGGGTTTGTAGCCCAGAGTTTCCTGATCGAGTAGATAAGATTAGTTCGAATGTCATCCATCATCGGGATTGATTGAGGTATAAAGCGATTACTAACCAATTGAGCATCATCTCTTGCCTCAATTATGACACTCTTATTGTCTTCCCCAGTGTGAACCATGTTGTCACTGGTTATCTAGTACTTGACTAAATATTACCTATGAATGGGTTTGGGAAGAAGGAAACAAGTGAAGATAGAAGTGATACTAGTCACACTGTACCTAGCAAGTGATTTAGTACTCCGTACTGTGCCGCCTTTATATTCCCGAGAATACCCACTACGATGTTCAATTAGTCCACGGTACAAATCACGACAGAGGAAAGAGATTTTAATGGCGCTAACCATTTCATTTTAGCCGGAGAGCCAAAATCCTAATGGTCGGTCCGTTTGTCATCGATTTCTACATATTTGGCCCGTTTTCTATTTTGACGTGATGATATTTTTTAAATTACACTTTTGTCATAGAATCGAAGGAACAGAAAAATAAGGGTGCACGAATAATTGGTCTAATTTGTATTATATGCGATTAATTACCTACCTACCTAAGTAGGCAGGTGCAGGTACAGAGTACGATATAATTATTCCGTCCCTATGTCGAAGAAAAATGATATGATAGCTATCGTGCCCCACTTTCAATGTCGCCCCACCGAGCCAGTTCAACGTACTAGGCCTTCTTTGGCGGGGAAAGTATTTTGTATTTTAAACAACAGGTCTACAAAACATCGCAATGTTCTTGTTCATATGACTTGTTTTGATGCCGACTATATACTTCCCTCGTCATTCGAGATGAAGACGACAGTCAATTGATTTATTGAAAGTTCAACTGTTGGCCAGAAACCGTTTGGGGTATGCATACAAACAACCCTTTGAAATATCTCCATCACGCGTTGATTGCAATTCCAGGATGGACATCATTCTCCCACGACGACGTTCTGATCGTTATGGATTCCAACAATTGTCTGTGAAATAACTTGATTTAGTGCTATCTCGGGGGTTTGGGTGCAATTGAAGCATGAGGTCTTTGATGCCCATCACAAACAGAAACTTGCGGACGATCATAATGAAAAACATGTCTTCGGACGTTATATAATCCTTTTGCTCCGAGAAGAACAAACTCGCCCTCTCTTTTCCTTCCAAGCCTTACAATTTCAAACCGCTTCGTCCATTCCCCACTGCACCCATCAAGTTTGTTGATGCCCCATTGTTACAACTCGTCGATCGCTGAGCGTCTCTCATCGTACATTGATCCACTCAGCACTAGTCTACGAAGTCAACGTTGAAGAACAAGACCAAAGATATTTTGGGAAACTACTTGATGCCATTAAAAGATTGAGATGTAGTGAACCCTTCGCTTTTGTAAATATAATAGCTCTAGTTAGAACTGTACTTCAGTCCAACACGCCTGCCGCATTGTGAGTCACGCAAGTGTGTTACCATGAATACGTTTACACCAGTCTGCATCATGCAAGAAGAAGTTATAGATGGCGTATCATGACCTATTGGAAGCGAATCTCACCTTGAAAATGGCCTATTGCCTCATGAAAGAGTCGTGTTTCAATGCGTTCTGGTACCCCCAAAACTTTTTAGTTTGTTTGTCCCAGTTGTTCACCGTCGTAATAGAAAAAAAGATTTAAACTTGCCTAGAAACAATTATGATTTCCTTACAGACCTACAGCCAGCCTCCGGTACCTGCTACCTCATCTGCCCTTTCCATCTCGATCTTCGTTTGCCAGCCCCACATTGTCAATGTCGTTGACTTGCTTACAACGACATGTCCATCTACACCCACCCCAGCTTTTTCACCCCTCTTCGCTGGCGGTAGGTATGCTTGTTCCCTCTGCGTACCTCTGGTCTCAAATTTCAGAAATTATTTGGCTTTCCGTACCAAGATATATTCATAGTAACGTTTAATACTATTCGACTTCACCCACACGAAACTAGGTTTGAATTTGGGCTATTGCTTGAGGTCTCTTTTAACTTATCGTTATCGAAAACGGTGGTCATTCCGATGATTATTTCCAAGTCTATAGCATAGATTTAAGTATTATTTTTGGGGAAAATGGTACAGAAAGGGAACGTGGCATTTTATTCTCAAGTCACTTAAGAATCAGACTACCATGCATCAACCGAAGTTTACTAAGCTCATTCTTTCGCCAAGGACAATTTATCTCACCATATATAAAGGAATGAATATCGGCCATTTGAAGATAACAGCTTGATACCATCACTACGCATCACAGATAACCAATGACACCTGGTGCGTCGGTCCAAGATTGATTCCTAACATACACCACGAACAAGAACATCTTTCGCACCAGAGGCGAGCACATAAACCAATGCAGCTAGAGGATTTAAAGGCGATAGAAAATTCGGGCGCTAAATTCGCTTTACCGAACCCAATCAGGTTGATTCGTTAATATTACATATCAGAAAATATGCAAGAACCAACTGCTGTGGTCCTGTCTCGAGCCTGTCCTAAGTCTCCTACGAATTCTTTTCATAGACTTCTAGGATTAGAAATGATCGTAATTTGGTGACCTAGGAGCTGAAAGAACATTGATGCATGTAGCCCATGCAATAACCTCCTTTTGTACCTCATCTGGGATCCTAAGCGAAAACAATTTACTGCCAGCAAGGCCCTGAACAGTGCGCTGTCACTGTCTTTAAACCCTTTTCGCAAACCCCTTGGGACATTGGGTGAAAATAGCTAGGCGCAAAAGCTTGGAAGATTATCCAATCCCGTTTTCAGCTCATGATTATTTTCTTGTAAATTATAAGTTCTTTTGATCTCTGCAGTCAATTGTTCACTAGAGAACCGAACCATTGTTCTGGCTTCCTCTACATATCCTTTAGCTGAAACATCCAAACGGCTCTTTCAATCTAATTTTTCCATGTTTCTTTTATCGCAGCCCCCTGATCTCTCTAAACGCTTTCCAGACGATCGATCTCCTAGAGTCTTGTGGCCCTGATAAAGTTCCCTCCTCGTTTCAGCATGTCGCATGATAAGCATACCGTCGGTAGTATTATTCAAAAGCTGAAAGTTTACGATGTAGAACAGACCGTAGAATTTTTGTTGGATCAGGAAGAGGTCAGTGATGCCGTTTTCTGCACTTTGTCAGGAGAGATAGATATAACTTCGTTTACAGTTTATAAGCTTTCTCTGCGATATTTTCACATCTTTATCCACAAAATACAAAAGGGCTGCGCAGGAAATGTTACGTAAGACTAACCGCACCAGAAAGAGGACTAAATGTCCAGCGCTGGCACTCGTCATTACTCACAACTTTACTCTGCCGCCTAGTGTACAAGATCACTATCATATATGGAAGGAGAACCCCTACCGTTTTTGGCAGCGCTTTGAGATTTCGAATGCCAATCGGTCAGTTGAGGATGTCGCTATTGAGTCATACCTTGTAGTTCGCAATTCGCGCCTGCGACAGGCGCAAGACATCGTCTTTCGAAGGTTCCACGTTAGTTTCTTATACCAGCTAGCATCGTTGTTTAGTCATGGACAGAAAGTAATGACATATAAATTGCATGCCATTCTACATCAACGGCTGATCACAGCATTCACAAAATGCGACAAAATCACTGATGAGGTGGACGTCATCAAAGCGAACCTACAAATTTGGGTCACTGCTGGATCAAGATACGATAAAATATGTAAGGCTCTTGACAAAGGCGCCCTATTCTTGCTCCCACAGATACCAGACGATATGTAAGTCGATATTCTTTTTCTCCTCAAGATCGGCATACTAACAACGTAGGTGGGAGAATCCAAACTCTCTAAAAGGTGTAGAATTCGATGAAGCAATGTCCCATTTGAAGAATGAAGGCATCATGGAGCTATCAAATCAGCTTGAGGCAGACTTTGTAGCCAACCAAATTCTAAATGCCGCGCTTGGCCTTTCAAATGGGATATCGTTGATTCGAGAACTGTCACTGCCAATCTATCAACCGAGCCACGGACTGTTTCTGTTGACCCATACGCCGGGCCAGGAATTATTGAAGCAGATCCGGACATCGCATCACAAGCTATCATTGCCGGTTCATCTATCGCAGCACATCCTCTTGACCCCAAACCCATTTCAATCTCTTCGCTATTAAATCCACCAGCAGCGGCACAGGCAGGAGCCTGATAGTACATCGAGAGACATAGATTATTATTTAAAGCTGCGCACGTCTAGCGAGAAACGACAACGTAATAGCTGAGTCTCTACTTGTGGTCCAGTCTTTACAGAGTACCTGTGACGGTCGGTCCCAGGTATGATTATGTTGGGTGAATGAGAAGATGGAGAGGAAACTTCCTGTTTATGATGTGATGAGAGGCTGGCTTCACGGTTAATAAAGTTGTTATGCAACACTTATGTATTTTTTTAGACTTTTATCATCAATTCAAATTTAATTAGATATTCTGCAAACACTGGCCCGTTGAGAAGGATTTAATCCTGCTGGAATAACCTTGTGTGAAATGTTGAGTATGGATTACACCATCTGGCATGTATGACAATGCTGATCTAGCTAAAATCAGAAGCAGATGTAGCTTCCCATAACATCAATCTCGTCGAATGTATGCTGCCATGCCGTGTTTTTGTAGTCACCACCAATGGTATGTCTAAGCTAAAACCCCTATGTCGCTGAGTGTGGGACGAAGTACTTAACTTTAAAGCTGATGTACTGATCAGCAATGATGACAGTCAAAAACTAATCAGTTGTGTATGTATTTTATTTGACCTTCCATTAAATGCTATCTTGGAGTGAGGTCAAGGAGATGAATCGATCTTAGATGGTGACACAATGGTAGAGCTGAGATAGCTCGAGATTGTTCAATCTGAATACGCTTGCGTTGATATAATGGTAGAAGCTGTGAAATATGATTAGAAAAGTTCCACTTACCTTAGGTTATTTCGAGAAAACAGATCCAGTATTTTTTATATCTTAGAAATTCATAGAATTATTTATTAAAAATAGAACGATCAAAATGTGAATTTTTATATCAACAATAAAAGAATGAATTTGTTAAAAAATTGAAAAGTGAGAAGTATCCCATCAATCCATGCATCGACTGGTGGGTTCGTTAATATGCTTACATACTATTGACGAGTAGAACGAATGCTTTACCTGACGGAATGAACAATTCGAGTACTGAATTTTGTAATTGAAAGGTCAGAATTTAAATAGAGTAAAACATAATAGAATGATGCCCGTATTAACCATAGGGATGAAGATGTAAGATGTTTGTTTACGAAAGATGGAAGTAAGAGTGATAAGTAGCGTACAATATATTATCTTTTTAACAATCTCTACCAATCATTCAGGTGTTGTGGTTTAGTGGTATAATTCTTGCTTAGGGATTTATTAGTCTTGATTGATTAATTCTCCATGTAAGAGGTCCCCGGTTCAATCCCGGGCAACGCCCAGAATCCAATTTTTGCATTTTTTTTCGAGATGTTTTTCTTTTGCTCTGCTGGAAGTAAGAAATGTAAGAAATACGCCTTTGGTAGACGCGATGTCAATCAACGTTGTTATTGCTAGCGACCTCTTTTACCCCTCAGCATCAATTTTTGGAGAGACAGTTGTTAGGTGAGATCTTACGTAATAAACAACCCCTCTGTACTCACTTGTGCGTCGATCGCTATGTAGATCTAGAGTCCGCAGATAATTTTCAACATCTATTCATCTCATGAGATCTTGTTGAGCACTCACTTATCCAGGGAAGAGTTAGAGATGAAAAGATTTCATACGTGGTATCATTCGTTTATCATTTGCCCGTTGCACATAAGCACATAGTCATTCATTCATACATAGTTTATCTATCTCTACCTTCTCGGCATGATCATTATCGTGAGATGTACGAATGTATTGTATGTAGGTCAATATTTATGGAGAAAACAATTACTTATTATTCTGTTCAAATTCCACCTTTCTAGCACGATCGATCATATTTCGTATGGAAAAGCCAGCTGATGAAAATAGATCAAAACAAAAAATAATGAGACAAATTCTCCGTTTCCGTTGTGCCCCTTACTTGCTTCTAGAACACTGATAAATAAGTAAAGACAGCCAAGGCTTTTCGCTGTAAGATGTGTTCTTTCATTTCTGTATTCAATCTTCCAGATTAATCCTCATACCATTGAATCATGAGTTCTTTCACCGACAACCTCCTCCCAATCTATATCGTTGGAGAAACCATACGCGCAAATTACGCATACTTTGCCTTTCATACGGCTCCTCAGATAACTCCATCGTTGATTGCACTTCTTTCCGAAACTCTAAAGCTTGCTATCGCAGCTATAATTACCAATCATTCTGAGCAGGGTCTTTCTTCTATCAGAAAACAGTTCAATAGGAACGGCTTCAGGGATGTTCTGCAATACGGTGTTCCAGCAGCCTTTTACCTTATAAACAACTTGATATATTTCACGATTCTACCTTCCACATCGCCGAGTCTTCTCCAAGTATGTATGCTTGCGAAAATTCCCGCGACGGCGATCCTGCATCATTTTTGGGTTAGGAAGCAAGGAAACGCTCGATCATGGATATCTCTTGGATTCCTCTGCTTCGGGCTCTTTCTCTTCAATATCCCCTCGGGCGATGATACAAAGGGTTGGCTCGTGGCTCCTGTGGCAGGATTGGTGATAGCGGTATTTTCTGCGATCGCTAGCATTGCTAGTGAGTCCCTTACCAAGACCGGGTCATTTTGGGAATCTCAACTATGGCTTTACCTTTGGGGAGTGTTTTTCTCCATCGTCTCATACCCCATCGCTACTTGGATGACGGCCGATCAGGGGACGAATTCGAATCTCTCGGTAACGTCTACTGCAACGATTGCTATCTATTTTTCATGTCTAACATCTGGCGTCGGCTTGATTGTTGCTGCTATGCTGCGGAAAAAAGACAATCTTACGAAATTAGTTGGAACTTCGATCAGTTTGCTCACGATTGCGGCAACTCAGTATGTCATATTTCCAGCATTACGATCATCGGGCTTCACAGCGTGGAAGATAATGGGTGGATTGGTAGTCATAATCTCGACTGGCTGTTACAACTATTTTAAGGATACATCTCCAGAGAACGTCAATTCGTTTAGCCGGCTCCTTCCAATCTCCAATGAGTACACTGAAGATGGCGAGCTCTCAAGATCCGAGAAATCAATTGCTACATCGACGCTGGAACGGATGCTCTCATGGTTTCCTTCTGTTCATCAGAGATCCCCATCCACTTCTTACGGGCTGGTTGAAACTCGGGAGGCTGAGAGCGAAGAGAGATTGCCACCTGCCAGTAAAGATTGAGCTTGAACCTCGGAAATTGCTTACGAGCCTGAACTTGATCAAAAACTTATTAAGAGACTTGGAGATTTTCTGGAAGCTCAGGTCATTCATATGTTGGATGAAGATTGAAGAGGTCGACTGTTGGTCATGATCTTCTCTCTCGGTGGATCCATCCTCAGAAAGTCGGGGACAAGATTGCAAAGCCTTGCCTTCTTCATATTATCTAGCCATTAGATTAGACAGGTATTGCTATCTTGCTGTGCTCTTAATCTTTATTACAATCTTGAGTATTCTTAGAGCCCGAGATAAACCATGACTGTTCAAATGGCCATTCCTACACGCTTCATCTCCAGCCTCACAACCTACAGAATCTTATTCCATGAACTGTAGATCTAATAGATATCCCAAAGAATAGATGTAAGCTTTAGAACTCGACAATACACGAATCATAAAACTTTGATTCAGACTTCTTTTGTTCCTTCTACGCGGATAATTGAAAAAAATCGACAACAAAATCCTAGACCTCATTTCTCCACCATATCATCTCCCAAATGCATCTTTACAATCCCAAGTGTTCCCACGCTTCCACATAGATCTCTATCCCATCAACCTGCGCTACCCCAATCCTTTCACACACCACTTACCTCTCCCCCTCCCCAGATCCAACATCTCGCTTAGCGAGTACCTTTACAGCCTATTCCAACAACTAGAGCATATGTACCTAGAGTACCCCTCGGGACTACAACTCATTCCCAAAGAACGCATAGATCGGAATTCACGAAGCATCCCCCCACCCCCTGGACATCTCACCTCATCTCATCTCAAATGAACACTAGGATATGAATATCAACAGCATAAGACTACTGTCAAAAACCCAAATCTCGTAATCAACCTTTTAAACAAATTCGCACCTGCGAGTATATAAATGGAGGCCAGACAAAATTCCCTCAAGTATGGGACTTCTCACAAAGTCCGTGGGGAGTCTTCCTATAGTAACAGCTTATAGATTTGCCTTATGAAGCTAGGTGAGACGAGAACAAAAGAGGTTTGGAAGCTTCTGTATTATGTACATAGATGTTTACGGTAGGCATTTCGTCTGAAACTTCCCAATCACTACAAGACGAGATCTCGATTTTTGGAATTTTGCATTGAAGGACCTACCTGGTCGTCTGTGATTTTCATCCAGAGAAATACAAAACTAGACATGGGAATGAAAGAGACAAAACTTTTACTCACATCACTCAAATAGGCACGCATGTATAAAGGTCAGAAATTGAAGAACGCTTATAATCTCATATCGTTTCGTCATCTATCGATTGCATCAGTTGATGAGTAAGTCGAGTCAATCAACACCATGCTCAAGAGCTACCATGTTTCTATGCCATGTCACCCCCTCCCAACAACTCCCCACTCCAGCAATGCCGCTGAGTTCTACTCTAACCTCTGCCCCACATATTATGAATACCAGATACACCCCTAACCTAGCATACATATCTACCGTCCATCACCCACCTACCCATCTGTATGTTCATAAACAGCGATTGAGTACTCTACAGAGGCGAAGGAAAAGTAGAGTTTATGTTTGTGATCTTCTGTCCCCCATTCGAGACGTGCCCAAAACAAATAACGCCAATATAAAATGTATCCGTTTCCGTGTCGTACTTTCGAGAAAGGGGAGAGCCTGTTAATATCGCAGACAAAAAACTATCCGCAGGAAAAGAAAATAAATCAAATGTGTGCATATAACATCTACGGGCAGCCTCCAGCTTCCACTGTCTATCTTGAACTTCTCGATGCCGTGAAAAACGAGCCCCGACCTTTTAGACATTTTAAAGTGACTGAAATTTCTTCTGTGCCACTTTTTAGTCCTTTATGTACTTGGCCACTCTTGCATGACCTCTGTAAGCGCGTAAATCATGGCATGCTCCGTAATCGTTGACATCGCATCTTGTTTTGGGTTTTCTTCTTCGAATGTATAGGGTCTTCCATCCAGAGCAACTTTTTCGTCTATATTTGTTTGAGAATTATCCGACAGTTCATTATACGCTCTGTGGAGCAAAGGTTCCGGTCGGCGGAGGACTGTTGACCATACTATTCCGTTTGTTGCGGCTCTTTTTCATCTGGCTCTTCAACGCGCTGGAGTCCAATGGCTTCAATAGTTCAAAGCTGCAAAGTAATTCTGTCGAAACACTCATAACAGCTCCATAATTGTCAAATTCGCCACAATAATTGGGCGCAGAGAACACCGTAACAAGGACTCGACCTTCGAAAAACTCGTAACCATCTTCAACAACCATATGTGCCCGACAGACCAAATCAAAATCATGTCTTAACAGAAACTCCTGAATGACCTTCTTACCAAACGAGTAACTAACGCCTCTCTCGCTCTGCTCCCAATCTGCTTCCTGGTCTGCAGGATCAGACCACAAAAGATCATTAAGTAATCCATAGTCAGGGACGTCTGTTGGTCGAGCAATATTTCTGATATCATCCATATGGCTAAGAGCGGGAGATAAGCCGCCATGAACACAAAAGATTTTGCCCGCGACAATTGCGGCGATAGGTAGCTGGCCACAAAGTTAGTCGAAAAAGCCACAAAGCATATATACTAGATCAAAAGGTGGCTACATACACAATTAAAGACATCGACAAAAGTCTTCCACACTTTGACATTAGCTCTTCGTTTACACTCATCATAGAATCCATAGACTCTAGTAACGTTTGCGCATTCGTGATTACCTCTTAGCAAAAAGAAGTTCTCGGGATATTTGATTTTGTAGCACAAGAGCAATAGAATTGTCTCAAGGGACTGCTTTCCTCGATCGACATAGTCACCCAAGAATAAGAAGTTCGACGAGGGAGGGAATCCACACATTTCGAACATGCGTATGAGATCCGAGTATTGCCCATGTATATCACCTACAATCTTGACTGGGGCTTCCAATTCAATCAGTGGCGGTTGCTCTAATACAATCTCTCTCGCTCGAAGACAAATTGAGTTAATTTCCGCACTTTTAAGACAAACTCCCTTTGTGCTTTTGCCCTGGTATCCTGCATCCAAGAGTCGCGAAATATAGTCGTCAAGATCTTTATCTTTCAAGCTACCCATGGAAATTTGTGCGGAGGTTGAGGTTGAGAGTGCGGTTTCATTCGATCCATTCATTGGAGCAGCAAGCAAGGTAGCTGTGTCAACAGGATTAATCTCATTTGGTCTCCTGACCAGTATAGATTGCCCAGCGCGACCGCCGACTGCGTAAGGATTGACTGTGCCGGAAGGGGGTTGGTCGGAGACATGATCTACCTCACCACTACGTTGTGCAGCGCTGACATCATGATGTCCAGACTTCACCGAAGCAGATTGAACGGGCGATGGAGGAGGTTTGAGATCATCGATTGGTGAAGGAATATCCTCGGAAGAATCTTGAGGTGATGTTGGTGAGCCTGGCACAGATGATGCCCTGCCCGATATAGCACTTTTTCCCGATTTCATTGAAGCAGCATCGGATTTGTCGTTTGAGTCTACAAGGCTACCTATTCCAGCAATCGAGTTTCTGGGGCTGTCCTTGGAACCTGGTATTTTCGATCGAAGGGCGCCTCTGAATGATTTGTTGGATTCCTTGGTATCCGCTTTGCTGAATGAAGGATAAGATGATAAATTATCCGACCCTCTATCAAGAGACGTTTGAGATGCACTTCTCCGCGGGGTTGCAGACCCCGAACCTTTAGAGGGTTGGTTTCCCATCGTTCCAAGTTCAAATGTGTGAGCCCAGCAGATCTTTATCGAGTATTAACTCCGTGTAATTCGGGATGACTCAGAGATGTCGCTGCCGTTCAGCTGCCAATATGAGCCAGAGAGGTAGGAGATTTCCTTCTTGCGTTGACGAGAAATTGTGATATATCACCGAACACCGCCTTGATCGTCTTGGGGAAGTATCGTGTACTTTATCCGAATGGCTAACCGTAAGGTGATATTGCCAAAGTAGACGAGCCGTATGGTTCTAATGACAGTTCGAGTTGTGTGCAATCGTGACAGCAAATTTGTATAGCTTTTGAAAAAGGCTTTATGTCGGAAAAGTAGTAAACTATGATGAGCTGTCTATCTTGTTGTAAGCATGAGTTCGGCTGCACTATCTCCTTCATAAAGCTGTGTGATATTTTGAGCGGGATGAAGCAAGTCACCTTTGTATATTCAAGCAGTGAAGGAAGAGGTTAAAGAATATCATGGGTATGAGGATTGGTACGTACCTTTACTGAAGATTAAGTAATTCCTAGCGTTGAGGCTGAGTCGATCTTGCTGAAGCTAAAGTCTTCGTCGAGATGGAGATTCGTTCCGTTAACACTGCGATTATCGAGAAGACCGCCCCAGGTGCCTAGGTATATTGGCGAAAGCGACTTTCGACGTATTGCACAAGTTATATCGAGCAGAGAACCGTGGGGGGGACGGAAGCGGCTCGTCCCAGAACGTATGCGTTCTAGCTTCCTGAAAGACCGGTAGGTTTGCTTCAAAGACGATGGATGTGTCTAAGGTGGGTAGATGGTACGAGAGGGTGTGGACGAATTATAAAAGAATTCCTTCGGAATCTAGGACTCAACGGAGCACCAGAAAAGTTAATCAATAATCGATAATGGATGATGAAAGATAAATTGAATTTATCAAAAAGGCTTCGTTATGTAAAGGGATCCGTTGGTTGTTTGTTTTCTTCCAATTCGTTCCTTTGAATGGGGTTGTTGGTTTGTTAGTTTTGATTTTGGGCTATCGGGAACCGGGACCAAAAAAAGACCCAAAGGCCAAAAAGATGATGGATGGTCTTTCGTTCTTCCATACAATGATTGGTTGCTGTGAAGAAAAAATGCTTGGCGATCGCACTATATAATTTGATGACGAGGGAAGAGAGGAAAGAAAGTAAAGAAGGCTCGGAAGGTTAAGAAAAGTCAAGAAAAGTCAAGAAAGAGAGTGAAGCTCGAGTGAAGTCAAAATTAGTAAAAGATATTTTAGGACGACTAAAAAGTATCACTTCAACTACTGACCGAAGTACTCAAGGATTGATTGTTTCTATCGTGCGTATTATCTTGATTTGATCTACTTTTGGTAAATTCACCGATTCGAAGCCCTCGATATTTTATCGTATTATGATGGATTTTGATCAAATATCTACTTATATCCTCCGAGGTTGAACAATATGTACTCTGTTCTGATGGTCAAGATAGGTAAACCTATGATATCTCCATATCCGTTCCACATCCATTCCATTCCGAGCCATCTACATTCTAGATTATTCTAGAATCATACCGCCCTGGGTACGGAGTACAAGATGTTGGTTGATTCCGAGTGACCATGAGAATATTGAGAGGTCGGTAGGAGAGCAGTTGGAATATTCAATACGCTGTCGTTGAGGTGATAGTCACGCGTGGCAAGAACAGTATCAGAGACGTCTGGAGAGGCAAGAAACAGCCACAAGCCATCTTCTTAATGTCTTCAAGGGCCTTCAAAGGTGTATGCAGAAGAACAGGTGCATCATCCGATACACCACCTGATACCTTCACACGAAGAGAAGGCTAAGCTGAAAGAAAGACTGAAGACTGAAGTTGATATCCACATTACTGATATTGCTCAAATTCTAAAATTAAACACCTTGGCATAGGTATTCATAGGGAAAGGTACCATAGCAGCCTTAAGTCTCTTGTGTGCTCTTTCCATCATCTGGTACATGCGAAGGTATATTCCAGTTGCGGTTGTCATTATCACCTATACGTGTTGTTTCCATTCTCACTTACAGCTCCGTTCTTTCCATTTCCTTCATTTCCTCCTCTTCCGATTTGTTTGTTTGTTTGACCTCCTCCAACTTCATGCACAATTTTTGGAGCATCGCGATAGTATGTTCACCTGGATTTTTACCAAAGGCATCCTTATAGGACCACATTACAGTTAAACAATGGATCCTCAAGGGAATGATCATCGGAGTACTGAGTGTGAGCTCGATCATGAATGCGATCAGGAGATCCAAGAAGCGATTCAAAAGGTCTACCAGAGATTGTTCCTTCCTGAGAGTAATAGATATGAGCTTGATCATGAATCTAGTCAGGTAGTCCAGCAGACAAATCAAGAGCAGGACAATACAAGTGAGTCGGTTCATGCTAGTCAGGAGGTGATCCAGCAGACAAATCAAGAGCAGGACAAAAGGAGTGAGTCGGTTCATGGAGTCGATGAAGTAGAGTCTCAGGAGAGCAGTAGGAACGAAGGCAGTCATGGACCAATTGTGATGAAAATTCAGGCGATAAGTATAACTAGGCACTATCGCGGATACACTTTTCCTTTCAACTTTAGAGCGCTTGATTTGGAGTTTCGACATCTAAAATGGATAAGGAATTTTCTTCACAGGCGTATCGTTACTGCCACTGTTGCTGCCATTGATGACGCCGCAAATATTGTCGATTTGCCCATCGAGGAGCTTTTTCTTTCTCGCACAAGCACTCGCCTTCCCAAAAATGCTGGCATACCTGATACATGGAGTATGGACACTCGAGAAGTAGCCGGTGATCCTTGCTTCTTCATTCTTCATGGTTCAAGGCCTCAAGACGGTACAGCAACGTTTGACTCCATGGTGGGTCCAGAGTATGATGAACGTCTTGCTCGCTCGTCACAATCCACAGAATCTTGCCAGGAGAAATTTCTACCCGTAAGTACCGTCCATTCTTCTTTGTCGTACACCCCAATGTCTACCCCTCTTTGGACAACTTATATTGCTACGATTTTCCCACTAATTCCTATGTTTTGCAGCAGAAGCTTTCGTAAAATTCGATATTGATTTTCTCATTGTTTCCGAAAGATCACTGAGGCTCCTAATACGGATTGAACCCCGGGACAAGATACGAAGGCTCTGCCTGGTAGTACGCAAAGACAGCAGTAACCCCAAAGATAGTAGTAACCGTTTATCGCCGTTGACTATGCGACGCCTGAATCGACTGCCAGCCCTAGATCATTTGACGGTCTTTGTGACGAATTCCGAACATGCTCAGCGTCCCATCCCTGAGAAAGATCTTGTACGCTACGCTCACGGAATCAAAGAATATGTAGAAAGCCAAATGCTTCGACGTGTCCACCCAATTCAAGAATTTTTTGGGCTATTGAAATATCTGGTAATAGTAGTAGCGCTAACAATTGCTTCCTTCTTGGTTTCGCTTTTTGAATCATGGGAGTTAACCTCCCTCCCCAATCGTGATGGACAGCATGGAAAGAATTGATACTATTCTGAATGGTGACATAACTTAAAAGCAGATTCATCCTTTGTACCCGACTACAGCATAGTAATTTTCCTCTATCTCAACCAGCGATTATTAGTGTAGACATCCAATACATATCAGCGAAGAGAGCTCATAATACTCCTTTTCATGTTCTATTCCAAGTTTAAGATACACCTCAAAGATCTAACTTACACTTTCCAAGTCCACATTTTAAAATCTAGAATTAAATAGCCTCTGCATTGGTTCTCCCACTGATAAGACATACTCAGATTTAGATGATAGCTCGTGAAAAGTACCCTACTAACACCTAGGCATAGTGCGAGATAAGCTTCCTTATATACCGGTATACGTACGGTGACACCCGACGATGAGTGCGTTCCCCATGCGAAACAAATTTCCCATCAAAACTTAAATATCGGTGTCCCCGCACGAAAGAAATATATATATCGTATAACCACACCACGAAATTCTATACTGAATGGCAGGCAAGGGGGTCTATGCCATTTCCAACCAACACGGGGCCATAGCACACAGTAACAGGGCACTGAAACGATGTTAATCCCCGCGCGCAGTGCCTGGACGCATGTAACCATTTCGATCCTATCTGCTCATCAAGGCTTCTGCAGATTCGAAAGTAGTTGAGAACCTACGATCTGAGCTTTTCAGATCAAACCCAGTTATATAAATATTTACATTTCTACTCTCCAAAGTATTTATCTTTCTCCATAATTAAATGTGGTCGAATGTCCTCTCTGTAAACTTCTCAGCCCCATCCAGAATTACGTTGACACGGCACGGCTTGACACATTGAAGGCCTTGGCAACTCTCAAAGACGCGTAGGAACTTTGAGCGTGATATGATATGGCAGGATATCTCTGGTGTGAAGTTTTGACACACCGGGCTTGAGTAAGTATGTATGTAAGAATTTTGCTATCTACCCACCCACCCACCTCCCACCTCTCGAGCCGTTCAAGCGGACTACCGTAGTTTGACTGCGAGGTTTCTCCATACTTTTGATTGATGGATTGACAGTGATTGACATTGATAGGGATGGATATCCATATCGATGGATGGTTTGTTGATGAGCATAAATTAAGGTGTCCGGAGTGTTACCGTGCTTTCTACGTACTAAGGGAGGAGAGGTGAAAAGTTTAGGTAGGTAGGTAGGCGTGGAAGTTGCGATTTGCTGTTTTGATGTTTTAAGAATGATACTCGTCTCCGACACAACATAAAGCCTCGTGTAGGAAACTTGATATTATATTACTGATACATCATAAATTACTGTTCTGATCTAAAATTCTTGTTCCACAGTTCGTTTTCCTAAGTTAGCTGGCGATGTGTTTGAGACCACCAAGCACGCGACTAAGCCTAAAGTGGTCATCGGTAGGGTTGAGTAAAAAAGACAATGGCGAAGAAGAGGAGATATAAATAGATTTTTTCAGTCAGTCCGGCTTTTTTGATTGGTTGACCCACGGTAGGGCAATGAATCAGGTACGAATCTTGGATAAAGCTACTCCTATAGGGGTTTAGTGCGATAAGTTAATAAAAGGATCCAGCCACACGGTGATATAAATCCTGAAGTGGTGGGTGGGTGCGAATACGCGGGCAGCACAGCAAGCAAAGTAGGCGTGTTTGCGTTGCGTTGCGTTGCGTTGCGTTGCGTTACGTTGCCGTGGCTTATTCATGTTTGGATCTTCTGTATCTTCAGGGGTGAGAAGGAAGGGAGTTGGAGTCAAGGGCGGTAGGGTTGTAGGGTTGTAGGGGTGTAGGGAGTACAAGTTGTTGAGGTGATGGAGAGGACCTCGGGAAGGCTTGAAAGGGTAAACAGCAAAGAGTGTGGTGGTGTGATACAACAGTGATAGTCCTGTGAGAGATTAAGATGTGAGTTTGTGGTATATTGATATATTATTGATACGAAATAAGATATTCCTTCGACCAGGTCAGGGTTGAATCTAGACACAGGAATGAGATGAGTAAGTAAGGAAGGAAGAGAGGAAGGGGCTATCAAACACAGACAGAGTATGTATATGTTGTTGGTTGTGAATACCTAGCATCGGATGATAGTAAATCACAATGAAATGTATATCAAATTGAATATCAAATTGAATATCAAATTAAATCTATTCCTTCCTCTCCTGTTCTTCTACGAAATCATCACAAAACTTCTCTCTGCATTGCCCTTCAACTTCACATTAAACATCATCGAAGATCCCTTAATGTCTCAAATCTTTCGACAATCAACCAGGATTTCCCCATTAAAAAGTCTGTGTTTTTTTCGTCATTTACACAGTTCATAGTTCACAGCCCCATACAGACTGCGTTGCTCTACTGCACCGCCTACCACAGTCCCCTTACTACCCTTACTTTACTTTACTTTACAGCTACTACTGGTACATAGTAATAATAAATATCAAACCTGCCCTTCCCACATTATTTCTCTTTCCATCTCATACCAACAACAAATTCAAATTACAAAGTGACATCGATCCTTCGTCCTTTTTCTTCATCTGATTTGATTTCTTCTATCTATCTTAGAAGAATCACATTCGTTCTTTCTCTTGGTATTTGATTTTACGATATCCAAATCATCAACGATACGATAGAATAAGTTATAAGTTGAGAGAATAATCACAACACCACCAACACCACCACCAACACCAAAAATCGTTACACTATCTCAAAATCATGGGTTTCGGTCGATTTCTTTGCGTCGGTCTGCCATTTAGCTTAACCCTCGCCAGTTTAATCTGTCTTCTGATCGCATCCCTCTCTGGCGTTACAGACAAGTCTCTCGATATCTTCGTCGTCAACACAACCAACCTCTCTATTTCCTCCTCGGCATTCCTCAGTCTCGAGAAGTCTCTCCGCAAACGTGGTCTTGCAGATCTCACCGTCGCCGCCTTGACTCCTTCTACTACTTCTGAGAAGAACACTGTCGAATCTGCTATTGCTTCAATCACCGGAACCGATTCAGCAACCAACATCACGGCCGCAGACTTGGATTTGGCGGATAGTTATAAGGTTACTCTTTGGGGTTATTGCGCTATCACTGGCAAGAACACCACATGCACCAAGGCGAAATTCAACTGGGCGGCCACTTCTCTCAACACTAGTACCATCGATACTCTTACTTCTGCGACAGGTGTCAATGCCACTCTCCCAAGCCAAGTCAAACATGCTTTGAAGACCTTTACCGCGGTGTCAAAATGGACACAAGTAGTATACATCATCGCCGTGATCGCCACAGCATTGGAACTCTTTCTTGGTATCTTCGCCACGTGTTCTAGAGCCGCCTCATGCGTTACATACATCATCTCTGGTTTCAGCACCGCCGCTGTCATTGCCGCATCCACCTTGTCTACCGTCCTCTCTTCCTTCACAGTCGGTTCCATCAAAACAGCTGCCAAAGCATATGGAATCGATGCCTCTTTCGGTACCCATTTCCTCGCCGTTACGTGGATCGCTGTTGTCTTCAGCATCGCAAGCAGTTTCTTCTGGGTCTTCACTATCTGTTGTTGCGCATCCAATCATAACAGCAGCAAGAAGAACAGACGCAGCGTCAATGATCAAGAGAAGTTGATCCAGCAACCAATGGCCTATCAGAAGATTGATGGACCAGAAACTGCATATGGTGGTCAACAACACGGTATCTACCATCAGCAACAAAATTATCAACCTACGCGCACTGGTGCTTATGAGCCTTATTCTCATGGTGCTATTTAAGTGGTGGGAGTCTACGGATGAAAAATGGTCATTGGACGGATGGGAAGATATAAGGAAGAGATGAATGAGACAAGATATTTGTTGCATTTAGCGTCGGGCGTTCAGGTTACTTTTATGACGTCTTGTGTAATTCGGTTTGGTATGGGTCGAAGGGTGGATATCCTGGGGGAATAGGAACGGCAGAACGGAAAGGTTCGAAAAGGATAATTATTTGCATTGCTCTGCAACATTGATAGATGAATGAAAGATACCCTTCTTACACCTAAAACATTGTCCCTCTCTATGTCTTGAGTGAGTGAATGATAGCTTTCTAATATAATCTTTGCATAATTCCAATCCCACCCCAAGAGTCTAGGCACTCGTTCCAAGGCACAAGTGAGTGGGAGTGTAGATATATCCAACTCACCACGTCCTTTCCTGTAACCCACACGCAACTCCTCAAAATGAAAGTAAAAGTATTACCCGAGGACCAGCTAGTAAAAATGCGCTCGTCTAAGACACTCTACTACCATCCCCCTTTCTTTTCCCTCCACTGCAACACCATTACACAAGCCTCAAACATATCTAACTTTTCCCTTTATCACTGTTGTTCAATCTAAGTGAATTCTTCATCAATCCGAAATAGTGAATAGCAGGAACTGGATGGATATGCTGGCATCCCGAAAATTTTATTCTGCTGTGATGGATTATGGATGTTGATATATTTTTAGGGGGCAAAGAGTTTTGGGTTTGAGGATTGATGTTCGTTTCGTTGGGAGGGAGGAGGAGGAGGGGATAGGTAGGTGGGGGGTTTCATGAAGAAGCGAGTCGCTCTTTTCTGTGTGTTTCGGTCTTGACATTTGAACTGGGGAGGTGAATTTTTGTAGTAGAGTAGGGGGGTAAGTGACACTTTACGGGGTTGATAGTAATCCATCAGGAATGTTTTGCAACTTCAAGTCTTTAGGAAGAAGTATGTTTTTGATATTCTCTTCAGGGCTGGTGTTAGGAGCATGGTACGCTTTTCCTTCACGTACTATTAGACTCGTTTATTGCACTTATGAGTGCGATCTCTCCTTCCTTCTTGTTGATTCATGTTTTCTTTTCTTTGCCCTTCTCTTCTATTCTAATTTCGGAGAATATGGAGATTTAAGAACTACTCTAGGACTTGGAAAAGATGATATAGTATACTGTACTATACTGCCGTCTGGAAGTGACATCTTTGAGGTTCTGGGCTGAGTAGTGAGAGAGGTGAGCGCAGTGTTGTTAAGAATGTAGTGAGGAGGAAAGAGGGTGTGGGATGAATGATGGTGGTGTTTTGTGGGCTCGAATTTGGCGAATAGTGGGGAATGCGTGATGGTGAGAGTATTAATGTAAAAGTAGTGACGTCTAATAAAGGCAATCATCGAAGCAGTTAGTTGACAGCGGGTATGATTGCTGTCGGATCTCTGCCACCTTGACTCTCAATGAAATACCGTTCGATGCGAATATCCTTCTGTAAAGCTTTTAGGTCTTCTTCACCCTACACAAGAAGATGTTGTGAAGGCAGTATGTAATGCGTAACATGGTGCTCTTTTGCTCTTAAATGATTGTCTATCTCTTATGCTTTTTGGCTACATATGACCCTTCAATATATCAGGATCAGTGAGTAGGGCTTCCCGTCCTTTCTGACTCTCTACCTCACAGAGTACCCCCGACACGAAACCTGGTGAGATTAATTACGCTGCCCACCCTCGTACTTTCAGTATTCCTTATCATTTGGATGATGTCATTTAGTTCGAATGAAAGCTCAGGAGGCGTGTTGGTATCACTTGAAATTGGGATTGTGCATACTGAATTATTGAATATTATACCAAAAGATAAGTTACACGCCTATTGCAGCTCCTCTCTGTCACTTAGATCCGATGTCAGCAGTAGATTTGAGATCATTGCGTAATCTCTAGACTTGTAATCTTTTGTGGTCCGATGGCAGTCCCTGAAAGGCCACATTCGTTGATGGTTGCAGAAAGCTAGCTTCGATCAGGTATCTTCCCTCCAAATATCTTTTAGCTTCATTGGAGGTGCTTTCCAACCTCCATCCAATATTTGTGTCACAGACCCCACAAGATACCTTCCGTATAATGAAAATCCCTGCTGCGGTTTTAAACTCCTCGAGACCGCAAATAGTAATATTGAATACTTCTGAGAACAGAAAACTGCCGTCTCGGCCAATAAGATTCCATTCCTCAAACTAGTGGGGTTCTGTTTCATCGAAGAAGTATTCTTACATCGTCTATTAGATGTTCATGTAGGGTCAAATCTGTTGCCCCACTGCATAGATACCGAGGAAATGAATCTTAAGTTCGTCATCGTGTCTGTTGAAGAGAAGGAAGGAAGAGAGTGAGTAGGTTGTTTTGACCTTTTAACTTCACAAGGCTGCCAATTTTGATATTCCTGAGCCACTTGCGATCATTCACGTCTTCCGCCACCCATCTCGAAGTCTTGCAGGAACATTGGAAAGTAGAAAACTAGAGTTGATATCAATGAGGGCTTCAGACTCTGGCTTATAGGTATTGAAAGGCTCGTGGCGGCTTGAATGAGCCTGATCATCAAATTAAACTCCACAATTCGCCATTATTCTTTGGATACTTCTCGGATCGTGTGATGAAGAATTTTACGGGAGAAGCCAACGCTCTCGCTGCTGAAGTCGGTCAGGAACAGCCTGTAATGAAACCTGAATACCGTCCCCCACTTCTTATTCTGGGTTCCTTTCTCATACAAATGGGTCTTTTTCTCTATAGCTGGACGGCTGACTATAAATTTCATTGAATCATACCAATTCTCTCCACCACTCTTATTGATGTCGGTAACATGTTTGTGTCCATGTGCATCAAAATTTACCTAGTTGATGCACTCAAAGTCTTTGTTGCAAGTGCCTTAGCTACGAAGTCAATTCTCGGGAGTTTAATGGGAGCGATACTTGTGCTTTCCATAAAATAGACGTACGAGGTATTGGGTCCAAGGTGGGGACATAGTTTGTTGTACTTTTCTCGCAATTGGGATAATTCCCATTATATTTGCGTTACTGAAATGGGGATGATACATACCTAAGTGTGAGGTATCCGGTAAAGAACCTGTGAATCTGATAAGTTGAAGATTCACTTGAAGTAAATTTGAATAGAAGGTTGCAAATACTGATCATACACATTCACCTGTATTTGCAACACTTTTTTTCTACCATGTACGTTGCCATTTATGTGTTCCATGTTCGTTTATCCTCACTTCAAGTGCTCATTGCCATTGCAACGTGTGTCAAGGTGTTTGCAAAGCCCGAAAAAGCAATCAATGATACTGAAAGCAATTCTTTATTTCAATCACCCGCACGCAAGCCATGCATACTCTACTATATATTCCCAAATAAGGCAGAAAACTCCAACAAACAATGCTCTCTAATCCATCTTCTCATCATCATAAATCGGCCTCCAAATGACCATGACTAACGATACCAGACCCGCAACTTCAACTACGGAGATTCATTTATCAATGGACTCACTACCGAGAGTTCGAAAATAACGTAGACAAAACTGCCCATTTCCTAATCTTCATTAGCGACAATATTCACAACAGTGCGATATCGTAGTGGGCTTACAGGTCCTTCTACCTTCTGCGTGTTTCCCTTTGTTTCTCTGCCGTGGAGTAGGAAGAACATGTTGTTGTCCGCTAGTGTGATTAGACGCATGTAGTTGAGTTGGCGTAAGTGACACTCTCCGTTCTGGTTTGAGGAGAAGGATGGGTGAGAGTATTATCGTTTTTCTTTTTTTCTTTTTTTTGCAAAGTACTGAGAGCGGGACATCGGCGTTCGAATTTCTCTGAGCATTCGGGGTAGTATACAAGGAGCGAGCAATGAAATGTCCAAGATAACTCGTTATTTGCAAGAAGATTTAGCGCTCAAGAATGGGTTGAGAATAGTTTCAGAAGAGGTTTGGGCTCATAATTCTCAACACACATCACTATTGCAATGGGCATACCTGTAAGTAGATTTTAAATCACAGAGCCTAGTATCGCTTACCACTAGAACAACTACAAATGACATCATGCTCCTGTTTCCACCCTAATTTACTAGTGTGGAAACTAGTGTTTGAGCTAGGCATAATTATTAAATGCTAATTGTAAGGCTGAAATGATAACTATTATGAAGACCTTGAAGCTTTTAGTGGCTGGTATCTTAGCTAAGGGTCTTTTGGGCAACCGGTCGCTAGTGAGTTCACTGGCCCCAACTCACACTTACTTGATCACTTTGCCCTATTTCCTTCTCTCTTTTAATATGAAGACCACTGTCAAAGTGGTTAAATGTACCAATGATTGAATCATTCCCTCATCAATCACCCCGCTCGATGACGCTTCTCTCTCAGATAGAGACATGAATGGATGAAAACCTTCGAGTCATATTATTATCAGTGGACACTAGTTTTTAAGTCAACAGTCTTCAAGTAACTTGCTCTAAGTCTTACTAGTTAATAAATTATTAGCGTTTGAAACTAGTTGTTATCAATCTGACATCTCATTTGATTTCTCGAGATTAATGGCAATGAAACATCTCAGTTAGCTAGGGTAGGTAAGACTTAGAGCCGGCAGGTAGATTTTCTGGGACTTTTACCAACCGTTGGTCCATAAGATTGTCTGCAATACTTGTATTTTCTACATCAAGAGCGCAAGTACACCTGATTTGCCAACGATCAATGATTTGAAAGCTAAAATCTCCACTATCAAAACGACATGCCAACAAACAAACAATGGAATACCAAATAATCAAATCTCACATCCCACACGTCGTCTTACCTCATATCTTACATACTTTCCACATATCTGTTCGTCTGTAAGCTACCGAGAAGCGAGCATCGGTAGTTACTGTCCAAAAGCCAACATGTTGCATATTGTACCCTCCAATCTCGCGAAATATTATGATCCAAGCTAATCGAAGCAAAAGAACATACATGCATTCATGCAAGCAGCCTTACGGCACACAGCCAGCAATTTTAATTTCAAACCAACTCACAATTCCAAAGTATAGTAGATTCGTTCCAATGGATGTCAAAAGAAATTATACGTGTAGCTCACTGCCATATGTAGAGCTAAGTACATGGTCCCTACTGCATGGAAAATTGACTTACTTCTTCTTGGATCCGTCAATTCCCACGTCTCGTTGCATCTGTGGCTTTCTTTGAAAAGATTCGAAACTACTTCGTATGCCTACTGTATGCATGTGTTTGACGGCACGGTTCTGAAACAATCTTTCAGGACAAAGAAAATCTTGACACACCACCATATGAAGTCAGAATGCCTCCCTGCTTTTCGACTTTCTACACTCATTCCTATTACACCTTCAACTCACAGAAATTCGAAGACTGAGTCGAAAACAAAGTTTTACACAATACCCATGGATCTTGGCTTCAGCATCACATTACCCATCCGAGAGCTCAAGAAAGTTCGCAGGAATAGCAGTAATGATCAACGCTCAGCCAGATCCCCACGTCGACTTTCGTTTCATTTTAACTGGCTGATACCCCCTACTTTTACGGTGCGGCGATGTTAGCTCGATTTGCTGGTTGGAGGGAGGGAAGTGACGATCTCTGACGATTGTGGTTTTCTGATCTTTGTATTGACAGACAAATTTAAGGAATTACGCCTCTAGTATGAGTCCTCATTTTCCACGTCTTATGCTGTTGCTAACCACCATTCAGATGAGCGATGAGCAAGATGTCAAAGATGCCTCCAGCATCCTCTCCGGAATCAAATTCTTGATCTCTATTCGATTCTTCTATAATTTTTCAGCCCTGTGGCAGGTGTTTAGTCTCATATGCTCGCGAGATCAGTGCACTCAACTTTGAATTTGAACGTCTTGCCTATGGCAAGAAAATCACGATTGGATCTGGCTCTGCAACGTATCTGCGATGCTGGATCTCAGGGGGGGCTGGAGCACGAAAGAAGACCACGGAGCTGAGCATGGATATGAGGCTTATACGGACAAAGGGCGTTATCGGTATTGAAGAGAGTACCCATCAAGGAAAACACGATTCCCTGAGACAGATAGGAGATCGAGTGCAGGTACTCACTCGTCAATTGTCCTCTAACTTTGGAAGCACATGTTATGAGCATTGCATTAGCATCAATACTTGGCAATGAGATTCCGATAAAATTTCCACAGTTTTTTTTTACATTTCTGTAACCAATACTTCTTGAGACCTATCTGAAGAACGTGGTGATTGAATTGTAGAGAACATCATAAAAAAAACTGCACTAGCAGCTGTTGGGGCTTGATACACTTGTGATACTCTATCAGTATATACGGCGTTGAATGAAGCCAAAGTCTCCAATACAAGAATTCAAAAGTTGTCCCTACCTGAGTTATTGAAAAGTAAACATCTAGTGATATATTTCCCTCGTATCTCTTCGGACCCCAAATAAGGTGGAGGCTGTCAGAGGCTGAAAATCTGACATCAGAAAATTTCCCCGGTAGATCCTTCAGCGGTAACCACCCCTATAATCCACAGCGGTACCCTGCTCCATTTTTTGTAGTAGCGAATCAATCAACTAATTATAAGCTATGCATCGGTTCTGTAACCGCCACAAGGGAATTATCTGTACTGTTCGTGCCGGGTAGGTATTTTTGACGTCAATCCTTCACTTCAAGCAGTAATCCAGAATACAAATAGTTATTTCGTGTACCCGCGTTAAAACAGTCTGGCTCTCTTTTCCTTTTTCCGCCTTCGAGACTTTTAATTTTGCACTCACAATCACAGAATGCGATCAATTGATTGCTGTTGAACCTTTTCCAATTTTGCGTGACACATTACAATCGTTAACAATGCTTCAAATTATTACTCTCGTTTTTATTGGTTGGCTCGTAGGATTGGTGGAAGGACAATGCTATAGTTATGAGGGAGTTGAGATGGATCCGACATACAAGCCATGTAATGGTTCAGTACCCGTCAGTATGTGCTGTCATCTGGGAAACAGCGACAACGGAGGAGATGAATGTGGCTCTGGATCTACGTATGGTCTTTGTGGTATAAGTGGGACGCAACTTTGGAGGGAATCATGTACGGATAAGACATGGCAGTCTCCACAGTGTTTGCGATTGTGTGTTGGAGGTATGGACTCTCTGATGCATAGTATACACTGTAACAAAGAATTGTAGCTGATGAGTCTGGTGTGTAGCAAACGATACTGAGATCACGGCATGTCCAAATGGTAGTTATTGCTGCGGGAAGAATGCAGCCGATTGTTGCAACGCGAACGAAGGAAAATTCATAGTCAATAACCAAGTCTCGGATACAGCAGCGGGGGATTCTTTGAGCTCTCAAACTTCCCAAACTATAGCTATATCTTCAACGCCAATCAGCATACAATCTTCGAATTTTATGTCGTCCACCACTTCTGGGATGCTATCAGCTATAGTCCAAACAAGCACCGTCCAGACATCAGTCTTAATTTCAACAGTATACCAACCCTTACCGTCATCAACCTCGACGACCTCTCCCTCAAACACAACCCAGTCTTTATCAACAGGCGCAAAGGCTGGAATAGGAGCAGGTGCTGGGGCCCTCATTGTTCTAATGTCCTTATTCGCATTATTATTGTGGAAGCGAAAGCACCCCAGGAGCAGATTGCCTGAACTTCCAGATACAGAAACCAAGGCAAAATTCTTCAACCCCAGAAGGAGACCGAGGCATGAAGATGTAGTAGAAGCAGATAGTACAACGTCAAAGGCAGTGGAAGTTCATGGACACGGACGGCGAATCGAACCTACAGAGATGCTGTGAACTTAGTTTCTGAAACGAAAGACCTATCCTGGGTGAGGTTGGTGTAGTTAATCAGGTTTTTCCATGAACGAGTTGAAAATAGATATCATTGGTTATCATCAAATTATAATAGTAGGAATAATTAATTCGCAGGCATGTCTGTTTGACAAGAGAAGAGAAGTAACAATGTTGCTGTCCATTTCGTTGTTCTGTTTCGAGAAAGGAAGGAACGCCCACCAGCGCGACTATAAGCCCCCCTCTTGAAAACGAAAATTCTTTCGAAGCTTCTGGCTTCTTCTTTTCAACAAACATAATACACAATGCTCGACGGAGATCCATCGATTGTTATCTAATATATGTAAAATGATATTGATTTATCTTGCCATTTGCTTGCAGCTCATTGATGCATAATGATAACTGATTAATCCTCACAACATACTGGATACTTTTCCAATTCATGGAATCCGCTAAACAATTTCCGGTGCAAACGATGGCCCGGGCGATGACATGGCGTTTCCAGAAAGGCATCTGCGCTCAGCATTCTCTATCATTCTGTCGACAATACCATCGATCCAGGATGGTGAATTCCCTGTCCATAAGCCCACCAACCTTCTATATTTCACTAGTAATCGATCAATCTTGCTTTTCTCCTGAGCCGCTAGAGCCTCATTCCATTCAAGTATTTCCAGCGAGTACTTGTAGAAGGATATATCAACATCGACTTCTTGATTGCGAAAATCCTTCAAAATATCAACGTATTGTTTACGTAAACATTTTACATCATCAATTCTGTCGATAGTGAGTGGCTTCAATGATTCGAGCCGATTCTTATAGTCCTGAAGTAGTTCTTCGGCCATAACAGCAAGAGCACAGAGATGGAAAACTGAGCCTGGCTCTGCGATAAATCCAGATGACGCATCCAGAAGATTGTCTTTCACCGTTTGCCATTGATCCACGTATCTAGTAGATCCCCAGATTACGCTCCATATACTCTGTGATGGCGGTACTTTGTGTAGAATCGAAGCTTTGAGTAACGCTTTGGTCAAAGTGATGCGCTCCGGGAAAGGAACGTTTTCGTCGATAGATTTGAAATAATTACCGCCGGTGAGAGAGGAGCCGAGTAGGTTTTTGCAATGGCTAGGATTATCCAACCATGAAATGGCACAGGCCATATATTCCCCATCGGATTGCCATTTCTGTAACAAAGGTTCGAAGGCATGTTCGGCAGGGTATAAAGTTTGTATCAAGGGAAGTAGCTCCGAAAGTCTCATGGGCCGTGAAGGAATGGATATTTCTAGAGCCCGACCTCTCATTGGACTGTAGGATATTGAAGGGTTACAGTAGCCATATTGAGGTTTCTGGGAAAAGCTTTGAGGATCGGATGATGATGATAACAGATTAGGGTTATATGCTGAATCGTTCCATATACAAGATTGAGTAGGATATTCATTCATGAGTATATCCGTAAAGCTATGCGGGTGAGATTGGCTCGATTGGTTATCATTCAACAATAGAAAGAAATCGGCATCTTTCAGATCGTCTTCAGTATGTTCCGGTTGAACAGAGGAATCCGATTGTGGATCTCGGGAACATCGGGTGCCACATTTGTTATTTGATTTGTACTTTTTTATTCCCCATTCACGAAGCATCATTCGGTACATGCGAATACTGGAAACAAATTTTTAGCATTCTAAAAGACACCTCGGAGGAGAAAATTGTTGTTCAACTCACCTTGCACCAAATCCGCGAGTCGATATTAAAGTTTCCCTAACTTGCTCCAACGTTTGTCCTTCTGTCACATAGAGCTGCTCCAGCTCTTCCTTTATGCTTGCCCAGTCCTTTGGCATTGCCGCGGTTTATTCATTTGATACGTATAGGCCTTTGATGCTGTAGAATCGATTCGATTCGAGTTTCCATTTTGCTGGATTTTTCAGTTATTGAATGGGTCAAACCGCTCATAATAATAATGATTGGGAGGAGCATCAGATAGGCAAAAGGAGCCGCAGCCTCGTCTCGAGTGAGTGGCGTGGCGAATCATTCCTGTGTCATTCATTCATCGTTGTCTGTTACTGTTGACGCGTTCCGTTTGTTGCGCAGTCCGCCAAGTGTCTCGCTGCTTCCCTGTTTCCGATGATGATATAAGCGGACACCTTTTGACCTCGCCACAACGGTGTGAAGTATTTGTTGTATTACATGCTAGTACAGTGCTGGTGCTAGGCAGTTTCCGCCACTTCACAGAAGGAAGATTCTAGAAAGTGCTAGATATCCACGAAAGTGCAATTGCACTTTCGAGAACACAAGCTTTTTGTGTATGCTTGTGTATGCTTGTGTATGCGAATCGTACAAGAAAGAATGTATTATTGGCTCGTTTACCCTCCTTGCTCTCTGTTAAAATTGAAGATCATAATTACCGCAGTCATCCGCGATCTGTTTTCCCCAAGTTCTGATTGTGAGCACCAATCACCAGATAATCTCATGATGTTTATCAGTTTTACTCTGAAGTTCGGAGTGTGAGGTTGAGTTTTTGCTGCTCTCCACGGGTTTGTTAGATAACTATTCTCCGCCCGAATTAGCCAAGAGATCCTTCGAGTTATTCATCACAGAAATATTGAATCCGAATGTCGTGGCGAGTGACGATTCAGTAGGCAAATAAAGCGTTGCCCTTTTTGCGGATTGCACTTTCAAAAATGCGAACTATTTCACATTTGCAAAGTGCAAAACGGTGTCGTATGTTGAATTGCATTAAGTAGTGCTCAAATCCTCAAGATGCTAATTCTCTATTCAATTACGTTGCGCTTTCAATGCGAAGAAAGCTCCTCGCAATCGAGAATCTCAGCAGCGATTTCTGTTCAAACAAATTGAAGTTGTCATTTTCTCAGAAATGGCCCCCAAGTGCTCGGGACACAGAAGTGATCTTCGCCGATATCAAGCAAGGTATGTATCTTATCAAACATTCGTTACCTGACCTCGGCACAGCTTCACAACTTTTAGTCTAACTAGAACTGCAGCACTCATGGGGTTAAGCAACAATACTCATCATCTCAATCATTCGACCATTCCCCAATCGACACTGTTCGTCAAACACCACACAATGTACACACAACCACCTCAAACACTCAAATCTATCCACAAATTTTGAGCCATGAGACCATTAATCAACACACTATTCACCAAGCCCAGCTAACCCAAAATCCATATCATACGCACGTTATCTTACAAAACGAGATCCGGACCCTCCAGAATGGGTTCAGTTCCCTTGGTGTCGACATCCCATTTGATCTTTATCAAAATATAATAGGCGGATACCACGCCTACAGGGATGGGATAGAGAGTAATCCTCGACAGCATTTCACTGCCGACAATCCATATAACTCCCAAAGCCAATTATACACTCCGAATCCGATCGCCACACAACCTCATCCGCTATCCCACGGATACTCGACTCAATATCTCGCCCCCGCGAGCACAGCCTCACACACTATACAGCCCACAGAAGATGATTGTACATGGCCCGAAATAAGTCATGAGTACGAAAACAAGGACCAAGATGTGATGGGTTCGAGCAATGAGCTGTATGGTACAGGAGTTCAATTCCAAGTCTCTTCCCATGATGTTCCACGATGCTTTGCTTCGGTCTCTCAATTGGAGAAGGATACAATGCAAGGATCATTACCACCTACCACTTGATGAAAGATAGAACTTTTGATCGGGGTGTTGCAATCGAGTAGAATTGGTTTAGATCTTGAAGAGGCAAAAGTTGGGATCCGGAGAATAGGGGAGATACTAGACGGGCTAGTTCTCTGAGGGTTTAAGCGACCAATGATTCAGACTCGGGACGTTCTTATGTAGTATGATAGATAGTGTAGATGTGATGATAGACAGACATAGGAATGGTAGCAACAACGCATCTCCTGACATCCGAATTTGCGGCAAGATCATGTGATATCAACTGGACTGTCATGCTTTTTGCGATCATACAAAACTTAAAATCTCTTCTTCAATGAATTACGCCGCGCCCAACTCTTAAAGCGCAGTCACAACCACGCCACGTTTGTCGTATTGTAACGTATGTTGATCAATTGGGCAGGTTACTCATTACCCTGGAACGGAAAACAACCGAAATCGCACTATACCAATTAGTTGATCCCTTGACTATACAGCGACGGATAAACTCTCATAGACCCTTGTCTCTAAAAACAAAAATGGTGTGGCTGAACCCCCACCATACACCGACCCGTCGAAAAGTGGCAGAAATCCGAACTGTTCATGCGAGCATGCATACTGGAAATGCGGACAGACACATGAATGACATGATTGGGGATCGTATTCGTGCCAGCCACAACACAAAAATTACCAAACGGGGTTCGGTGTGGCTTGTCTCCAATCCTTGTCAATTGGCTGCTGTGCCAGGAGACCGATTGACCAGTATGAATCTAAAATCAACGGAGCACCGGAGCGATTACAATGATGGATAAAAGTCTAACCCTCTCGGCCGCTTGTGTATTCAGCTTCGAAGTTTATTATTATCAAGCTCAAAGAAGGAGAAATGATTCCAATTCCAATACATTCATTCACATCAAATGCCAGGTGGGCATGGCGGGGTAACTTTATTAATCCTTAGCGCTGGAACTTAGTGTTCTCTCGGCGCTTACCCTGTTTTGAATTAACCCCCCTCTCTGAAATGATTTGTCGAATAGAAAATAATAATAAAACATACCAAGCGCCCTATAACAAATCAATCAGTCGTTCCTAGAGCGCATCGCTTGAAGTATTTCTCATGAAGAAACTTCCTCGACCTCTTGAAGTTTCATTTTCATGGATCCAGAAGCCGCTGAAGAAATGCGAGAGACCTCTAGGTTTGAAAAATCACTGCCAATTGCAAAATGAACGGATCAATGACCGATGAATACTTTGATCTCAAAGCGCTACAGAGAGCGAATGATGGGGTGATGAGCTGTACAACTAAAAACACGATTTAACCTCGAAGGCGCCAAAAGGGGTGGTTGAAGCAGTAGCCGGCGACTTTATTGTCTGAGGTAGCGGAAATTGAATATTGGCTTACAACGCGCTGATCTCTGGAGATTTACCCAAGAGCGCGACGCCAAAGGGGCGGTTCAATGTTATGTTGAAGATTTTGGCACTAAAGCACCACTACGCCGCACGAGTGCCGGTGGGTTCAACCCTATAAACATGTGATGCAAAATGTTCTGAAGGAATGCATGATTCCTTCGCCGGTGAAGTAAATAGATTGCAAGCAACGTTCTTATCTCGTGGGGGCAGCACTCCGTGTTCACAAACCCCATAAAAAATTCATTATTCACTATCACCAAACTCCCACTTTTCCAAATTGAGCGCCAATTTACAATTCAGCGCATAGGAATGGTTTCGTTATCCAGTATGCATCTTGCACAATTGGACGAATTCTTTTCATCGTTGCCATTGTTTACTGGAGTGTGTTGATTGTAGAAATGTTAACCGCTGAGTGGAGGCGGTTACCCCTCTAGGTTCCCAGTGACAAACTCCAGTAATCTTCAATTGCCATGCTTTCATGCACGTCATGTATGACACTCGTGGAAACCATTGAGCGCGCTTCCCCACTATGCCAATTGTACCTATCAACAAAACAATATCACATCAATATCAGATACACTATGGGCCAATAGTTTTTCGTCGCAGGGTGAGCTGGAGAAATATATATCTCCCCATTTGCTCTTTCGAACAAATACAAAAATTCCAGAATATCAAAGATACAGAAATTGTACTTCGTCAAATATCATCCGCAACCATGCAGAACACCTTCGAACATCATAAAACCGAAATTAAGCATCTGTTCTTCTCGGAACATTTGACTATGTCTGCAATTCAAGAAATCATGAGGAAGAAATACGACTTCGACGCCTCGTGAGTTGAACTATCATTGACGTATGTGAACAAACGCTGACAGTTTCGCAGAATATCGGCATACAAGACCAAGCTTGCTGAGTGGAATATGTTTATCCCACTCTCAAACAGTACCAAAATTATGAAGAATCGACTTCTTTTGGGTAACAAGAAACGACCCGAGCGCCTATATAACATCTCGAGGTATACTCCACGTTCTGTTCCCTTGACACCTCCGTTGAGCCCTCCGGCATTGAAGCATCAAAATGGGAATGCTCGCATCAAGCAAGAACGGGTCGCCCCCTGTTCCATATCTTTAGTCGTCCACTCGGGCGAGAAGAAATCGAGGGAGTCGTTCTATCAAGAGGAATACATCGTCATCCTTGCAGAACTGCGCGGAAGACTTGGAGCAGCACTTGGCCGAGAATCGGGTTGAAGAACTTTAAGCACGTAAAGAGTCACCAAAAGAAACCATGAGTTTGTAGCAACGCAAGCCAAGCATACATGTAGGAGGAGAGAAGGGAAACCCGATGCAAGCGGGCAAGGGCACGGGGGAGAGAGGAGCATAAGAATCTCGCCAAGAAGACTGAAATGAAGAGAATGCATGTTCATCGTGGAAGGCAGAATACGCAAAGGGGTGGTTGTAATACGGTGATCATGTAGGCGATTGGGGATATCATTTTAGCTCATAGCTCCTAGTTCAGGATTTGTCTAACCAGATACCTCCTCAGAAGAGGACTTCAAATACCTTCTCAGAGGGGGACTTCATTTCCAGATAGACAGCCTTAGGCCCTTCGAGGAGAAACAACTCTAAAAGAAAATGGAAACCATTTTACAAGCGTCTAAGAATGTCCTCAACAACCTCTGTTGTCGTAGCTTTGCCACCAAGGTCAGGGCTTAGCAACTTGCCTTCCTCCAAATTGCCGTCAACAGCAGCATAGATCTTAGCGGCAGCGGCCTCCTCCTCAAGGAACTCCAACATAAGAGCAACACTTCGCAAAGTGGCAATTGGGTTTGCAATGTTTTGTCCCATGATATCAGGAGCACTACCATGACATGGCTCACCAATAGCAAATCCTTCACCAACATTGGCACTTGGAACGAGACCTAAGGAGCCAACGAGAGCGGCAGCTCCATCGGACAAGATATCTCCATAAAGATTTGGTGCGACGATAACGTCGTAGGTTTCGGGTTGACGGAACAGTTTGTAAACCATAGAATCGACGATTTGCTCTTCTACACCGACGCTCGAGAATTTTGAGAGGGCCAATGCCTCTCTGGCAGTGGATCGGAAAAGACCATCCGTTTGACTCAGAACATTCGATTTGTGTGTAATGGTGACCAATGGTGACCTGTGAATGCTTGAAACTCCACTATCTCTAAGCTTCTGTCTGCGTAATGCAATGTCTCCCGCCATTGTAGCAATTCTGGATGAAGCTCTCTCGGAAATTCTCTTGATTGCTTCCGCGACCTTTCCGCTCCCATCGACAGCATCATATGTTCTCTCTTCCTTGACATAAAGATCCTCGGTGTTCTCTCTCACAATGACCATATCAATTGGGTTGGCAGCTGTCATAACACTTTTGACGGGTCTAACATTTGCGTAAAGATCGAGACGCTTGCGGAGTGCGACGATTGGGGAGGAATAGCCCTTGACAGCTTTTGAAGGAGAACTGACCGCACCAAACAAAGCTCCATCACATTCAGTTTTAAGAATTTCGACGGTCTTATCTGGCAGAGCAGCCCCGGTTTCTTCGAAGGTTTGAAATCCAGCTTTCAAGTCAACAAACTCAAATTTTAATTTGAGGGAAGCGGGTAAGGCTTCAAGAATTCTTCTTCCTGCTGGAATGACTTCTTTGCCAATTCCATCACCAGGAATGAGACCTTAATGAACCAGTGAAACGTTAGTTTTTGTTTCAAAGTATCAATTGATTTAAAAGTAATGAGATAAAACATATTTGAATTCCTTCTTACCTATCCTCAAAGTTCTGGAAGCCATGATTTTTGACTTTGTTGACTTCTTGGTTTGCTTTGACCAAACTTTTGAATTGATTGTGGTGGTGGGTGGGATTCCCCAAAAGTTGACACTAACTTGCGAGATCGGTCTCCAGTGAATCTTTTGACCCGACCCTCGGATCATCCCCTCGGCTATTCACACACTTGAATTAAGTATGTCTTGTCTATTGTCACACCTGTCGCTGTAGAATACAAGCCAAGATTCATTCCCCTTTTATTTATTCACACACACCTTTTTTCCGAAACCCCCTCCCCCTCGTGTCTAGCTAGATACACACTAGGGTAGATAGATGAACATCTAGTAGATCCATGGATGGTAGATAGTAGATGATAGATACCCTTTCAGACATTCTCTACACTCTCTTGTCTCTACCTGACTAGATGGGACTATATCGTCAAGTCTATCTTCAACAAGTCTATCTTCATCAATAGTACTCATCTACACCTACTTATGAGTACCCGCCAACACATATCTACCTCCCTACTACGTAGATATTTCTCTGAATCCAGATTTGTCCTGATTAGCACCCAGATACCTAGTACTACCCACCTGCAGGTATGTATGTGTGTGTGTGTGTGTGTGTATGTATATGTGTGTGTGTATATATGTGTGTATGTATATGTATGTGTGTGTGTGTATGTATATATATATATGTATGTATGTATGTATGTATGTGCGGTGTACTCTGTATATCGTTATATATTTCCCTCATACTCTTTAGTGTCTATTCAAAGTTTCAAATACTGAATGCACGAATGCACAACCCACATCGTCACCTCCATCACCTACCGAGCCCCCATGTAAATTGCAATAATTCTCTTTTCTCGAACCATTTCGAATCATTCATAGAATGTTTCACTTCGCTTCAAAACCCAATCAAACAGAGGTCCAAGCTAATTGAGTAAAAGAGTACCGTTAACTATCCTCATTCACGTCCTGGCTCCTACTGGCGCAAGACTGGTCCTGATACTACGACCGATTGTCCGAAGGTTAAATTAAATAAATGAATGGATAGACACAAGACAGCCTTGATATGAACTTTGTGCCTTTTTGTGCCTTTTTTGTCCCTGGTACACAAAATTAAATCCTAGTCCTCTCAAGAACACCCCTATTCCCCCCCCCC
>PQXK01000017.1:134926-226419 GCA_004786245.1 Botrytis hyacinthi
CCCCCCCATCGTCGGAATTACAATTTGCAGGCCATTGAAATATTGAAAAGAAGAAGAAGTCCCATATCCACCCCTGCCATATCAAGACCTGGTGATATTTATTCGAGACATAGAGTGTACGACCGTTCATTCAAAACCCCTTCTTGCTTCTCTCCATATTTTGGGAACAGACTGGTTCATCTAACTTCTAACTTCTAACTTCTAACTTCTAACTCCTAACCCTTTTCTAATAATATTGCATTTTGCGTTTGTTTACTTTCAACCACCCACCCACCCATAAGTACCACGATACGGCCAAACTGCGAAACCGTACATCGCGTGTGGTACGGTGGCTTCTTTAACTTACTCAATTCAATCCAATCCTTGAATAAGTACAAGACAAGTCCCAGTGCACGGCAGATGTAATATAGCAACAGCTGGCCCTCAATGCCTTATTCGATTCACCACTTGACCAGCTGAGATTCAATACTCATAAAAACTAGTACCTCTTCCTAATTTTAAATACTTGGGGAGACGCAATTGGATACACCTTCCTTCTTCCGCATAGTTAGCAGATCACTGCGACTAGTTTGTGGCAATTACTTCATACTGGAGCTTGGGTTGTAGCTCCTTCCGCCTTGGTTATATCGATTTAACTTTCAAGCACAAGTTCAAGAGCCATCGGCTCTATTAAAACCCGTCAACATGTCTAATATAAAAAACCTTCGTGCCATGTTCGAACAAAACAACAAGGAGACTTCAGTATCACCACCAGACAGAGGTCGTTCTTCAGGAGAATATACATGTAAGTGCTTCGTCATACATTGGGCAGCTTTACGTACTGATCCTTATCTAGTATTCTCACCAGGAAGTAGCACAACACCCCCGAGGCCACTATCGAAAGTCAGAACGAGCTTTGTAACTGTTGAACGAGGCGCACAACAAGCCGGCCAGGCAATACAACTTGGTCTCAAGAGACAAGATAGCAATAGTGAACCCAACATGGCGAGCGGTGGCAGCATGGCAAGAAGGAGGACGAGTTTCAGTCTAGATGAACAATCTCATCCGAAGGAAACTGCAGAGAGAAAGAAGTCAATATCAGAAGAGTTCGAGGCAAGAAAGGCCAGTATCATGGTTGATGAACTCATTCCCGAATCTGCCTTGGCAGAAACTCCTGCTTTCGAAGTCAGCAAACAAATCGGGGACCCGGAACCTACCAAACAAACAATACCTGAACGTGGTCGAGAGTTGGCGAAGCCAGCAGAGATCAAGGAGAATCCAAAGAAATTCGAGGAGTCAAAAGCACTAAATACAAGCCCTCCTGCGACAAGAACAAACAAGAGCCCGATATCAAAAACTGGTCCTTCGAAGACCAATGCAACTCCAAAGGTCTCGGACAAAGCTACAAGAACCAAGTCTGCTACGCGCCCCGCACCTATCTCTACAACTAAATCATCCACAACACCAAAAATTTCTCCAAGAGTATCATCCCCTTCAAAATCTTCCAAACCAGCTCCAAGGACACCAACAACACCTACAGGTCCTGGAAAGGATGGGAAGCTGCAGAAGAGCAAAACACCGGAGAAAAAACCAGTGGTTTCATCAAAGACTCCCGATAAGAAACCGGCCAAGAAGACCAGTAGCACTTCGTTGGCCGCCTCAAGCGGCGCGCGAGCTTCAAGTAAGCCAAGATCGGCTAGTCGACCGGCTGTCAAGAGCAGGAATCCGCCATCGCCTCCACAGAGTGGATTAAGCAAACCCAAGCCTAGGTCACCCACAAGGCCAGTACAGCTCCCAGCTTCGCTTCTTGCCCCAACAGCTTCTTCTGGCTCGAAAGGTGCTACCTCAACGCCACCTGCTAGACAAACCCAAAGTCGTGCATCTGGAGCTATCAAGAACGAAACTGCACCACGTTCTCAAAGCCGTGCTGGAAGTGCACCCAGGCCATCCGCCACCACGGCAAAGTCGTCGCACCCACCAGTCTCGCGGAGTGCTTCGCAAGTGAAGAAAGGAACTACTAGACCATCGCTTGGGCCATCTTCAACCTTACAAAGAAAGACTTCAGCAGGGAGTTTACCGCCTGCTTCAGCACCATTGGCCGATGATGGATTTCTGTCGCGTATGATGAGGCCTACCGCTTCTTCTGCGTCCAAGTCGACTGATAAATCTCCTCCACCGAAGCGGTCGCTATCTGTAAAGCGACCCTCCAGCAGTCTCGGTCACTCCAAGGTTCGTGATACTAAGACTGCTTCTCAAGCAATCCAGAAGGCGACCAGGCCTACCACAACTAAGGCGGTCGTTTCAAAGTCCACGGCCCCTGTCACCAAGCCGGGTGCCAAAACAGTGCCAAAGAAGAAGTCGACAGATCTACCCAAGCAGGAAACCACAGAACAAACCAAGGAAGCAAAGTCACCAAAAGTAGAGGCTGCTCCCATGGAATCAGATGTTCCATCATCAGCTGCAGATGAAACAACTGAAAATGTTGAGGAGACCATTGTTCAACCTGTGGTTGAAGAGACAGTGGTCGAAGAAAAGGCTGCTGAGACTCCAGTAGTTGAGGATGAGAAAATTGAAGCCCCTGTCGCTCAAACAGAGGTTGCTGTTGCTGAAGCCGAAGAACCAAAGAAGGAAGTTGAAGCCCCCATTGTCCCAGAGCCAAAGGAGGAAGTTGAGGTCTCAGAGCCTGCAGTTAATGAGGCAGCCCCATCTTCGGAAATAGATGTTGCCGAGCAGCTAAGCACACCATCTAATGAAACTGAAGCCGAGACTGAACAAATTCAAAGCGCGCCTTCATCTGATGAACCGTCCAAGGTTGATGTTCAAGTTGCAGCCAACCCAGAAGATGATGAGGACCCTGAGGATGCTGCTGCTAGAGCAGAGATTGCCAGAATCAACGCGGAGATGATGGCTGCTTTAAACAATTCCGAGTAAAGGGATCTTTGATTCTTTGAATCAGGACAGTTGCAATGTGGATATAATTTTTGACAGTGACTTAGCCAACGAGAATGGGTTGAAGTCATGTATAGGCTGTGCTGTTGTGTTTACGCTGGGTCGAGCAATGGTAAGTGGTTTGGAGGACAGTTGCGGAGGAGTGTTGGGAGAATTGTTTGCATTGCTTGATACCTAGTTACGGGAATTTCATGCATCAGTAGGTGTTTGCATTCGTTGCAATGTATGTAGTAGCTTCGGCTTTATTATGCAGATGTTTTAGGGGAATGGATGGACGGGTTTTCACAGCGCTGAATACAGAGATATCAATTTGGGAAATGAAAAAAAAATGAAAAAAGATGGTAAATTTGCTTCTCGCGGTGTTGCCTGCTAGTGACGATAGAGGCGAGATGAGAACGTTACAGGGTCTTTGAGGGAGTTTCATTGTTTCAAATACGTGCGATAATTGAGAGGTAATACTCCCGAGTCCCGATGGGTCTTGATATATGTGACGATATGTGCATAGCAATGATAGATATCTACAATGTGAAGGGCTGTGTTGGTTGAGATAGGAAAGTCCAGCATTATTTATCCATACTCATCCGGCACAATGAAATGTAAACTGGTTTCGGTAATTAATGGTTTCGGAAATTTACGCCTCTGAATCACTGTATTATTAAAGCAACTAGGTGGGTGTCCCACTATGACTCTTATTAAGTGCATGTCATTCACAGATTATTGCGGTAGTCAGAGGATCAGAGAATTGAGATGTAGATTACGTGATGGTGTTCCGTAGTGTAGATAAAGACCATCTTGACAATTTCTATCTGTAAATCTATCGTTGACCTCCAGCTGATAACTCTTACGCAGTATTCAATGTACCGATAAATGTTTTTGGGTGAATGAATGAATATCTCCAGCAGTCGGCGACTCGTGCGAAATTATGGGTACCATCATCCTCCTTCGCAAGTCGGTAGAGTGTGAGTTCCTCGTGATTGACGATTAAGATTTATAGCGTCGTCGAATAGGAGAGCGAGGTCGTCGGTTGGGTCTTTGGGATCGAGGACAACAGTCCGAGAGAGAGAGAGGAAGGGCAAGAGGGAGATGAAGAGGAAGGGCAAGAGGGAGATGAAGAGAAATAGAGGAAGAGTTGTAACCGGAGTAGAGGATGAGTAAGGGAAGAGATTGAGAAGGAATTTTCTTCGAGAGGAAAGAAGAGAATGGGAAATGATGAGAAGAGAGAGAGAGGCGGGGAGGAGGGATTGGAAAAGAGATTCAAGAAGACATGAAGAAAGTTGTTTGAAAAGATGACGTTCTTCCGAAAAGACGTCGATCTAATCCAAGGGAGATGGAACTGATGGTTATCGACAGGAGTGAGAATGGAGAGACGGGGGAGAGGGTGAGGGAGAAAAAGGTGTGGGATATGGAAAAGAGAGACGCAGTTGATCGCGTTTTAATACAGATTGCTGGGCTAAATTTCTACCCATGAGTCGGCCACATTTTGTTCTAGGAATCATCTTCTCTGGAAACATGAAATACATTTTTACATAGTAACCGATACAGAGATGAGACAGGAAAGATAAAGCAATCGAAGAATCAACAACACATATATATATATATATTGACACTAGAACCAACCAATCGAGTGAGTCTTCAACAGCCGAGTATAGTATAATCTGTGACCAAGTCATACTCTTCCATCTTGCCCATCGATCCCACCCTATCCAATATCTGGAAAATTTCCAATCCAGCCCATTGATAAACTCCCCCACTCCAATTAAAATTACTCCGTTCACTCCATCCCACTTGTTCGCCACTTGCTTGCTTTTATATACAAGAAGTCTTGCATTAAATTGCATTCAACACCAAACAAAGGCTCAAGCTGGAAATAGATCAATAAAGCAAGTATCCGGCTCCAAACACCCCCGAAAAGCGCCATGCTCAAAATCAGAAGTATATAAAAATTATTACGAAAGAAAACGGGTATAGAAAAGTAGGGATTGCTTGCTGCAGAAAAGGCAAAATTTGCGTTGGAAAAAGATTATACGTGTATCAAAAATTCGAAGGTTCAACCTGATTATTCAAGATTCATTAATCGTGTCAAAGATCTTGACTGTTTTTTCAAAGAGCTTAACCGAAATTGGGTTGGCTATGTGGGCTATGACCTTCCTCCTCTGTAGTTCCCATTGTCATCGGGCTGCCTGGATCGACGTGTATAGAGGGCAAAGTTCCTAATCGTAAACTGGGTAATTGCGGAATGCCACCAACACCTCGAGTTGATCTTGTAGATGTACGTCTCTCGTCCCGAGGGTAAAGGCCCGAATTTGTACTGTGGGTGCTTGTCCTTCTCTCCGTCATTACTCCGTCGAGATTCTGTGATCTTCGAGATCCCGTGCTCTCTAAACTTGGCCCCTCTCCTCTCCCATATATTGGACTGGTATAATCAGGAGGGGGCTCCGTCATGTGATGTGGTAGAGATGAAGCTTCCGCGTGTGGTGTATCTAACGATACATTTTCATATCCAGGAGGACTGCTCAATGGGACATCGTCATGATCTATCATCTCGGGACTGCTTCCAGCCCTATCTTCATGATTATCATTCGAGTCCCCAGGACCTATAGATCGACGAAGCGGACTATCCGGTCGGGAATCAGCGCGAGACCTGGTAAATCCCGGAGAAGGTAGGTCCGAGTTCACTGTGTCAATACTTAACACTGAACTTGCGCTTCGATCTCTCCGATGATAACGACTACTCGCGGCCATACTTGCTGCATCGCCAAGTAATCCTTGTCGTTCGCTCTCATCACTATTTGCGCGTAATCGTGTACCGTCATGTCTCGCGACCCCCAGATCACCATATGCAACTGATGAAACTGCACGTTGGCGTTCTTTCTTAATTCTGTCATGTTCTGCTCTGAGCTCTTCGACGGTTGGCCCGGTACTGGTATTTGCAGGTCGAGATTGAAGTTCTCTCAATGCAACATGATCGCCTCGTTCTCTAGCCTCTCTCCTTAATCGTCTTCGCTCTTCTCGTTCTTCGTTCTCACGTCGTCTCGCAAGTCGAACCTGGTATAAAGCCTCCATCTCTGCCTCTCGCTGCGACTCTTCTTCGTCGATAGTTTCTGGGAATTCTAACACAACGTCAATGCCCCCTCGGTCACCCTCTCTTCCCAATACCTGCTCATTCTGTCCCGGTGTCATATTGTAAGCTGGTAGCGTCATTACCGAGCGGACTGAAGTATTCCTATCAACTCCTGCCGCGTCGTTGTTTGTGGCATTTTCGACGGTGGTTCGAGCGGCAGTATTGAACGATGGAGGTGGACGACTCGATAAACTTCTGCCGACACCAGATACGCCGGCGGCTCCTGTGTATTCATGGGGATCATTCTGGTCTGGCAGACGATATCGATGAGCTTCTGGGTCCCAACCTTTCCAAGCCTTTTTCAAAAATACCGTCGGTATGTATTTTGGATTCTTGTGCTTGATACGGGTTCGACGTATGATGTAAAGTGCAAGGAGCAACACTATAAGTCCAGCTATAGTTATTGTGATTGCCTGTAAAGATAATTATTAGAAGACATCTTAGAAATTGCATTGGTTCATAAGTTATATATGCGAGGCACATACAATAATATAAGTTGGCCTAGTACTAGAATCAGATTGAGGCTGTCCGGATGAAGTGGCTGTTGTTTCTGTAGAGGAATTATTAGGTTTTGTGGTGGATGAAGGACCATTGCTAGGCGGGCCATCCTGTCGCCTTGACAGTCTGCGGATAGGGAGCATCGTAGAACAATAGAAGCAATGGAACGTAATGTGTTTTCCAGGCGCAATACCAGAGCTCTTGTGAAAGATTGGTCACCTCATCGACGTCTAAGCTGACATTTGATGACCTTTTTTTTACTTGTAGGTAGATATCGGTAGGCTGGGCTGAGGATGCGGGCGGCAATTGCGTGTTTTTAATCGCGCTCACAAGGTTGATTAGAATGAGGGCCTCAATTTCTCCGATCCTTCGATATTAGATTGCTGTTGAGTTGTTTAACGGTACTGGTATGATAGATTGAATACTGGATTAGGAGTGAATCTCTCAAGAATATCACTTTGAGTACATGACTGAACGGTTGATAGGTATATACAAGATTAATGGGTTGGTGAATGTGGTTGGAAAGAAGTTACAAGTAAGAAGTTTAGAAGTGAGGGCGTCTCGTCTCTTCTTTCATCCGAAAGCTCCATGAATGCGGATTTCATTGGATGAACTACTTTCTAACTGTTCACAATACCCTTGTTGAGCGCCACTGTGTATATTTATAATGATAATGATAGATTACCTAGTTACAAGTGATAATAGTGGAACCTCTCACATTGTTATTAGCTAGATCCCTTTTCTAATCATAAAGGAATACAGTATTAATTTTGCTAGTATCGTATCTTGGGTATTACCTAGGTAGTTTGTTTTTCCGCTTCCATATGCTCATGCTCATTTGTGAACCCTTCGCTGTTTACATGATACCTACATGTATAATATTACCTGTTATCTCGAGACTTGTCTTCCCCTTTCTTCCCTTGTTTCAGATAGATTCGTTCATTGTAGATAGACATTATTGTTGTTGTTGTTGTTATTGTTATTGTTTAGATACTTCACAACATCGTAAAGGGTTCGCTAGAGGAATCAACTAGTATTTGGTCTAAATCGTAAGATACGAGATACCTACTAGGTAAGCAACGGTGTTTTGTCAGCCTCCGATTTTGGTTAACTTGTACGATCAATGATATTAGTAGAACAAACTTTTTTTTTTACATGGAATACCTAGGTACTTATCAGTATATACTCAAAACTCACAGTACTACGTTTGCATTTCAAAGATATACTAGAGTATTATATCCTGCATATTCTACAATATATATATATTCAAGATCGATGTGTCTTGCTGCTTCCTCGCTATGCACATCATTGACCAATACTATACATGTTTTTTTGTAAGCTCATATTATAAGTTTATATCTTTACTCGCTTAGATGTATTGCTACCAGCATCTAAGCTTTTTCGAGAAAGTGGCTTGCTGTTCTCTCCACTAATATCAGTCGCCGGCTTGATAAATTCCATAAACACATGTGCAACACAAGCACTTTTCTGAAGGCCGTACTCGTCCTTGTTATATCCAGAGTGTAGAGCAACAGTGCGAGCAATATTGCCTAGCTTCACAAAATCAGTTACCAATAATGGATTCATCTCGGCGCCATAGTGAACTTCATTAGCCCATCTGATCAGTTTGGCCATATCTGAAATCAGCCATGAATTCCTCTCCTCCCATAATACAGGAGAATTGTCAGAATCAAAAGGGTCATAGAAAAGTAGCGCAGAGCACCAGGGTATAGTAGCGTCAAATACACCAGCATTAGACGTACGAACGCAGTTACCTAGAATTGACAATTTGGTGGTTAAACGTTTGTGTGCGTACACATTCGAATTTATTCGCATTGCTGCTTGTATCCACCCAACAAATTTTGACTCAAGTGTTTTTGAAACTTCTAAATCTTGATTGAGTTGCTGACTTAGTTCTCGGGACTTCAAGTTAGCGAGACGTTCCTCATCTGAATCCACGTCAAAGTCCATTTCGATATACCTCGAATCCTCTTCCGCACATCTCAAGTCCTTTTCGATATCATCAGAGCTCACTTTATCATTCAAAGAATCTTCGACGCTAGGAGAGAAAATGCCATGCAGCACCGGCGGAAGGTTGGGGCTGACTGGAGTGCGAGTCGGTGTTTCGGCAATTGCCTCTTCGAAAATATTGATTGATGGTGGTTCCTTCTCGAAAATTACTGGTGACCGAGGGACCTGCACTTCCGGGGACTCTAGGGTATATGGTGGCGGTAGTACGTGTTGTCGATCCTCAGATAAGAATCTGTTCCATTCCACCAACATAGCCCCCTGCTGAATGTACATCTCCTTTGTGCTGGGTTTCCATGTATCGATAGTAGCACAAGTGTTGACTAGGTGCGTGCGAAGTTTTTGCAGATTCACTTCTGCGTAAGTGCTTGGCCTGATGTATACGCTGAAGATGGATGTATTGGACAAAGATTCAAGGCTATGAACCAACTTTTCTGCAGTTGTAGTGCTCGGCCTAATGATCGGAGCAGTCTTCTTCTTCGCAATGACAAATCCCTTCGTAGTAAGTCTGAACTTTATGAGGAAGACATGTTGTGAGTCGCTTAAGCCAGCTTCGTGAATGGCAGAAGCATCGTGAGATAAATCATCGATGCTCGATATCGGACGAGGTGTAGAGGCACTTGCAAAGTCGGCGTCTGGAGGAACAACCAACAACATATCCATTTGTTGCTTCTTACCAGCGAGCTTGATAGATACTTGAAGCTTGAAGTGAATATGAACATGACCTTCTTTATCCAGGTATGCAGCCATAAAAAACTTGGGATTCTGCTTGTTACCATACAAGCAAGAGCCTAGCGTCAAAGTTGTGCCTGATTGATCGGTCCATTTTACAAATACTCTCTCGTCAAGGTGCTTTTCTAGCTGGAGCTTCTCAATCGGGACCGACATTATTGACCTCTATGATTAAATTAGCAATAAGACATAGTGAAGACTGATTACATTAGAAGAATGCTAGCCCACACTCTACGTGTGATTCCCACCCACCCAGGCTATAGAGCAGCCTTGACTCTTCGAACAATTGAGGCACAGAAGTGATCGATAAAGGCTACTATATTAATTTAAATTGTGCTGGAATTGCTCTAATAGTAGATACTGAAGGACGTAACCACCGTCAGGGTTGTTCTAAACAGCAGGTACCGAAGGACGTAACCACCGCCAGGGTTGTTCTAAACAGCAGATGCTGAAGGACGTAACCACTGCCAGGGCTGTTCTAAACAGTAAATGCCGAAGGACATAACCACCGCCAGGGCTGTTCTAAACAGTATATACTTTAGAATACAACTCTCGTACACAACACGATGTAGTGGCGATTTTTTCCGAGAAAGTGCTTGTATATTCGTAATCGATGTTGTGCAATGGAAGGATATAGCGATAAAGACAGAGAAACCGCGTTCGTATGAAGAGATATAGAGACGGCGATGATGATGGCGATGGAAATGGAGGGATATAGAGATCGTGATGGAGATGCAAATGGAGCGAGCGTCGGCCAACTTGTTTAATGCTACTTAGGTAAGCATTTTTGATATACGAGACCAATCAGACCAACCAGACCCATTAGGCCACTTAAATTCTCACGTGCCTCTGGCTGACAATTGACTCTCATGAATTCCAACCTACTCGCACGCAGTATGTCATCAACTTGAATCTGATCCCAAATGGTCAACTTCAGTACGACCTTTGGAAAAGACAATTAGACGCTGTCCCCAATATCTAAACGGGAGATTCTTAGGTAAGCCTCTTCCATTGAATCTTGTTTTCTTAATTGTTACTTGGAATTATTGCTCCTTATAGTTGCGATTACGGGAATATAAGCCACTCTTGCCTCTGAGTTAACATCCTCCTCAATTTTCAGTGCATACATTTATTGGTACCGAAAAGCAGTTACTTCAAACCCCACGGGATGAGAGAATCAACCAATCGCAGTCTAGAGGGAGCATATTTGTATGCTAAGTGCCCAAAGGTGGTGCCAATCTATACAGTAATACATTATGCAAGCATCGTTTATTCGGATCGCCAAAGTATGTTTTTTCTGCACAATCGTATACTTTTGAAAGTTCACTAAAGGCTCACAACCTAGCCAATAAACCTTACATACATGTATTCCGCATTCCGGGGCCACCAATTCTCCCCAGATGGTTCACTACTTACCTACACGTGCTTCCAGCCAACTTTTGACCCATTCTTCCATCCATTCCGGCTTAATTCCTACCAATTCTCTCAGCTGCTTACTCATTTTCATTGCTCTATCATTGTCTAGACGCGCCGCTCCCTTTCCTTTGGCCAAACCTTCATAGAATGGCATCACCTTCACAGCTGGAATATCAGCCAATTGATCTTCAAGCTTAGTTGCATCGTCCAGTTTTTCCGCTTCTCTTTTGACTTGCTCAATCCATAAAGTGAATGGGACCGGCTCGATAGCTTTGTCCTGGCTTCTATTAATTGCAGAGATCAATGATCTCCAAGATGTGAGCACTGGATTTGTAGGATGAAAGACTTTTGCACCAGCATCTTCAACAGAGCCAGAGCCAGAACCAGAATCAGAGTCACCCAAACAGGATTCTACAAGCACGCTGGCAAGTATATCAAGTGGTATCCAATCAACTTCAGTTTCTTTCGTTGCATCAAGAGATTCAGGAATGATGCCCAATTGCACTGAAGTCAGAACCAGGCGAGGGAGCCACTCTTGCCTGTTCCATGAACCACGTGTACTGACGGGCCCCGCCACTTGCCCGATCATTGCTATCTGTATTAACAGTGCTGGATATTTTTTTTGCCGTGTAGTCAAGCAAATTCTCTGTGATATATTTACTCTCAGCGTAACCCATGGCAAACGGCGCCGAAACATCGTCAATGATGGATTCGGGAGTGGTCGGCAGTTTTTGAAAATGCGCAATAAAGCTCGCAGACGAAAGAAACATTAAAGATAGTAATTGAGCTGCAGAAACAGCGAAAGAAGCAAGATTAATGACACCTTCGATATTTGGCCGAAAGGCTGAAAGTAGTAGATTGAAATTGACAGTCCAAGCGTTATGAATTATGTCAGTCACTGATTCTTACAGCTCGTTGTATATCTTCAATTCAAGGCCCAAGTTCTTCTTCGAGAGGTCAGCTGCTAGGAATGTAACACGATCTGTGGGGAATTCTGTTTCAAGACCATGCCCCTTGCTCCTTCCAACTTGAAGGAACTGCAAATTAGTTCTATTCAAACAGAATACATGCGATACAGACTCTGAATGCAGAAGCGTTTGCAGAATATAATATCCAATCGAACCGGTGGAACCGGTAAGGGTAACAACCCGCTGTTCAGAGCGTCGAATCTTTCGAGGGGTGAAACACGTAGAGTTTTTGAATTCATCAATACACAATTTGTATTCATCAAGAACCTGGCTTATTGTATGTTGTCTCGATTCTTCGCTGGATGATTTTTTTTGTTTTATGCGATGAGAATAGATGGACGGTTGCATCTGTGAGCGAGTTGACTGGTGGATTGGAGTACACAGTACTGATATCGAAATCCGGGATTCCGAAAGTCTGTTTCAATACTCGCGTCAAACGGAGTGCTTGCAAAGACTCTATCATACCATGTGCAAATAGATCATCGCCGTCTTGGAAATTGTCGGTGCCTGTGACCTGTGCAATAATATTGTGAATGAACAGAGCAATTGAGTTGCTATCGGTCAGGGCGACCCCGTCCTGTGGAAGAGAGATGTCCACTGGTGCCGAAGTCGACATTTTATCGGCATCTGCGTACAATTTATCTAGTTCCTCAGAATAAAGATCTAAAGTTGGCTTTCTTTGGATGGTCCCCTTGCCAGCTCTTTCCATTGGCTTTTCTGGGGTCGTAAACAATATATGAGTTTTCGCAACTTTGGCGTGCTGCGGGCAATCTTGATTGGCCTCTTCAATCTTGGGCCAGATTCTCTCAATAGTATGGGCTCTTTCCACCGTGTAAAGTTTTTCGGAATTTTGCGAAGGCACTAATTCAATAAGCAACGCTGTCTGAAAACGAGCTGTGCCCGCAAGTAATGCTGCTTGGACTTCAGGATGGTGCGAGATGGTCTGTTCCATAGTAGTAGGATTGGTCTTCTCTCCTGTCAGGAGGACTATGATATCATCGCTTCGGCTAGAGTAGGCCCAGAGATCAGGAATTGACGGATGGGGACTATATAAATCGTGTGTACTCCATTCATCTAATTCAGGAAACACAGAAAATACTGGCTGCCTCTTCTCGAGTACTGGATCTCAAATAATCACAGCTTCGTATTGATTGTCGGATTGGTGTCTAAAATCAACGCCTGCTGTGGCTGTCAGCAAAGTACTCACATACTGATGGGGAAAACCAGTTCACATTGATCAGCTGCATTTTCTCTGGGACGTTCTATTTGCAGAACGTTACTGCAAATAAAGTAAAGGAAAACTCATATGATAAAAAAGTGACAATTGCAACTTTGCAGCGTTCTAGGAACAGTCATGGTAAGGGCAAATCTAATCATCAACATCGAAGTAATCCAGCCCCCAATGAAATGACAAAACTCACATGAAATGGGGGAAGCGTGTTAAAGAGCCTGGTTCTAATTCCGATTTGTAAGTGCTTTGTTCAATGGATCTTAAATGGATAGGATACGTACGATGTCCAAAGATTGCTCTGGTTAGCATAACCCTCGGGAGCCTCCATAGCTAGCCACTCGTTCCAACTTGCTGCAAAATCATGCGACCAGATAATTGGTTTCGGTAAGCCGGTCGTTCCAGATGTATGTAAGACAGCCAACGGTTCTGCCCTTGCCTGAGCAAACGTTTTGTGATAAGTAAAGTGGTCATATTTCTTCTCAAGCAAGTCTTCTAGACTTGGAATGTGAATCATACGAAGATCACAGGCATCAACAATGCCAGGAACCATAGGATGTTCTAGGTTGGTTGTTATTATGATCTTACAATCAAGAATCTTGAACAAATTTGAGTGTGCAGAAAGACTGTTTCGTGGAGAGCTCAGCAGTATTTTGTACCCAGTTTTCACAGCAGCTAGAATCAAGGCGTTATAACGTATATCATTCATGCCGATGTACGCCAATGTCGGAAAGTTTCCCCCCCGGACCTAGTGACTGATAAATCCAATGTGCTAATTCGTTGATGACATTGGCAAGATTGGCATAGGTGACTTTTTGGAAGCCATCTTCATAGCTAGTTAGACATTTGGGAACCTCACCATACAACGAATTTGGGCGGTGCTTAGCCATTCCATCAACAATGTGAGTCAAAAGCTGTTTCTGGCGACGAGGGGCCAGTGTGCCTTCTTTGAAAATGATTGAGGCCCTAATGCTTGAACACTGGGTAGACGAACTCTTTTGAACGAATTTTGAGCACAGAGTTGTCTACAATTTGGAACTTGAGTGAGATGGAGAAATATAGCTTATATAGCTACCTTTGTGAGGAGTAATACTAAAGAAAAAGACGAAGACGTTTCAGCACAGAAGTTCAGCACAGAGTTCTCTGGGGATGGGCTGTATTTCGAGAAGCAATGGAAAGTGGAAGGCTCAATGCCCCAACAACAGAAAAACCCCAGTATTCAAAGATTTTGTGTTCCTTTTATATGAAAACCCAAGGCCAAGACAAACAAAATCGACATCTCGTCGACGCCACCAACCGGTTTCCATCCATCTGCGTATCAATCCACCGTGTATACAGGGATTACGCGTTTTATTTCCAACATCATTTCAACAGCATATCTGATATGCATTAGTACCATACTTGTATCGTATTAATTCTGCAACTAGTAGAACAGGGTGAGTACGAGGAGACTGGTTGCTCTGGGGAAATCACATAAGTCTCTGGAGCTGCATAGCACGATGTTGGGGATTTTCGACCTACTCAGTCATGGCTATCTCCCGACGCAGGTAAGAGCGCAGTCATTCAGAGCGCACCCAGTGAATACAATTTTACAACTTTCACTATATCGGTAGATATAGTTGTTACCTTACGCTTTGACTCAAGTATGGTCAAGATCAAGAGTGTCAAATTCGGTCTAGATGATTTATTTGAAATCATTTCCTTGACTTCATTCCTGATTGTTAAAAGGTTGCTTCTTTAACGAGGAGCACATCTGATATCTGCTCTGATGGAAAGTTATGCCTTAGAGACGACCTAGACAAGTGCACACCTATCGTCGACTCAATCCAAATAGATACATTCTCGACTCCTCGGCTAACATAGGTACGGCATGCATTCGAAAGTTGATTATCGCTATAATTGATTTGCGCCTCCCTTCGGTCTCAATTGTCGCCGTATCACTCCCGCAAACAGTCTCATGAAAGCTACTCAGCAGCCCAATATCGACGTACATTTAGCCGCAAACAAGGGGCTAAAGATGGACAAACTAGTAAATTCTGCCTTACCCCCCACACCAATAGACACTATTATCTGCGAAAATGGCTTTGGTGCTTCATACCGACTGCGCTTTTAATGATCGGCCGCGGGGGAGTGAATCACGAACATCAATGGTCACGTCACCGACAGGTGTGTTTAGGTATAGCGGTAAGAGTACTGGGATGTCGAAGTTGGTTCAGAAATTGTGGGGTAGAGTAACCGCTTTATGGCTAGGCACGGCGTTTCATTTCATGAAGGTTGTGATGTGATTACGCTGGGAGTATTATGAAGTCGAATCAATGTGCGGCCACAGTAATGAGCGAAAGATTCTGGGGAACAATTTCACCTGAGCGGAAAGACAGACGGGCGGGGATGAGACGTCATCCATGAACGTCTTCCCTGAACGTCTGAGCATTGGACGAGAGATGCGGGAGTGTGATATTTGAAAATGAAACTGTGAAAAACAGTCTAGAAAAGTGACACAATCTCTATTGTTGAAGCTGCTGAACAATCTTAAGCATTGCATGTTTAAGCTTCGAGGTTTGACTCCCAAAAGAGAAATGGGCGATTGCTCGTTCACAACCACATTGAGATTGCCGTGAAAAATCTAAAAGTCCCTATTTGGATTATATCTAAATCCATCTTCTTTGAAGCACCCTGTCAGGCCTTTCGCAATACGCAAGAAAGCCCTACACCATAATGAACGACAAATTGATGGGCATTGAGATCACAAGAACAACGCAACAATCCATGAATGCACTGGAAACATGAAGAATTGACATACAACTGACGTAAGAGACGTAACAAATCATTGAATGTCTAGATACTGTACAAGCAAGCATTATTGAAGCATCCCAAATACCTGACATGATGCAAGCCTACTAGTCCATCTTCCCACCTGTTAATTCTTCTGCGATGTGCTGCATTCTGGTTCCAGTAATTACAGCAGGATGCGAGTATTTTCCTACGGCAGTCTTATGGGAATTGTTGACGCCTGAAAGCATATCCTGGACAGTGGGTGGTTTCTCGTGCACCTCCCAGATATTTCTCTTGTAAGGTGCATTTTTGTCGAAAGGATTCGTGAAGATCTCATCAATCTTAGCGTTCAATTGCTCCTCCGTCGTGATGAATGACCGAGCCTTCATGTATAGCGTATGCAATGCGTTCTTCCTCTGTTCCTCCCTTTCAGCCGCCCTAATTTGTACCCTCAATGCCTTCTGTGCCAGTTCACTCTCTCTATTTGGATCTGGAACAAAGCCTACTTGCAGTTTCGACATGGCTTCCGTAATCGTGGGGTTCATCAGCCTTTCATCCTCTCGTTGAGGAGCCCTTAGTCTCTTTTCATTGGCCATTCGTTTCGAGTAGCTCTTGTGTGCAACTATGCGCTCCTGGTTCAATTTCCTCTTATGAAGATGTACCAACGCTTCCTTCAAGCTCTCACGTCGCTGAGTTGCTAGCCGATGCTTCCACGCAACATAATCGTTTGGGTTCTTTGGAGGTTTCGATGGCTCACGAGTCACAGAATCTAGATATTTTTTCGAGATCTTGTCGGGGCCGCGGTTGGGGAAAAGATTTCGTGGAGGGGGTAAAGTTCCTTTAATATCTCTATGCCCCCGGGCGTCTGGCTGTTGAGTGGTGGGTATTTCAATGAATCGAGGATTTTCAGGTCCAATAGCGCTACATGAAGTAGTGGTGGAGAAAGTTCGAGATGAGACCGCGGTTGATTGACTGGGCCTACATCGCCCAATGAAGCTCAAAGAACTCTTCGACATACTTGACGACATTTTGTTCGAATGACCCGGCAAAAGGACGATATTAAGGGTCAAACGGAAGAGAGATGTAGGTTGTCAGAATATAGGGTTCAGTATTCCGAGGTCATTCTGATAAAGGCAGTCCTTCCTTACCTCACAATCGAAGTTGATAAAATATCTTTGGTTAGTGGAGATATTTTAGAAGCTAACCCACCCAGCCACACCTTAGCGTGATGCACATCAGCCACAACCCCCAAAAATCTCTAAAACTTTTTTTCCTGAGCTTCGACTTCCTTTCTTCATAATTTTTTTTACAACCTCAAATTTTCACAGCGCATCGCGCATCAATTATCAATATGGGTACCGGTAAGAAAGAAGCGGCCAGAAAGGTCAAGCAAGGGAAAGTAGGAGATGGCATGGCCAATGTTAAGACCAAGGGCGAGAATTTCTATCGGTACGTTCCCGCCATTACACACGTTGACGGAATGAAAACTAATTATTACGCAGCACAGCGAAGCAAGCCAAGACCTTGAATATGTTCAACGAAGGCAAAGCTCGTCACAATGCCGCAGGAAAAGTTACTCAAGCCGCTACCTTCCAAAGTAGGGAAACAAAACCCGCACGAATTGAGCCCAACAGAAAATGGTTTACAAACTCGAGAGTCATTGGCCAAGATGCGTTGACCTCTTTCCGAGAAGCCATGGCTGAACGCGCGAGTGATCCTTACTCGGTATTGCTAAAGACTAACAAATTGCCAATGTCACTGATTCGCGACGGACAAGGAAAAAATGGATTGAAGCAGCATCAAGCCAAGATGGCAGTCGAGGCGTCTCCATTCAGTGACACCTTCGGTCCCAAAGCACAACGAAAGAGAGTAAAGCTCGGTGTCAGTTCATTGGAAGATCTTGCCGACGATAGTGTCAAGAGCCACGATACATATCTGGATCGACTCGAACAAGCAAAGCTTCTGAGTGGAACTTCGAACGATCCCGAAGCTGTCGGTGAAGCTGCTGCTATTGATGATGGCCACATCACCAGTGCTCGAGAGGCAATTTTCAGCAAGGGTCAAAGCAAACGCATATGGAATGAGCTTTACAAAGTTATTGATTCCTCAGATGTGGTCATACATGTTTTAGATGCCAGAGATCCTCTAGGAACTCGATGCCGGACCGTGGAAAAGTACATCAAGGACGAAGCACCGCATAAGCACTTGATATTCGTACTCAACAAGTGCGATCTTGTACCCACTGGAGTTGCTGTAAGTTTGACAATCGTTCCACATGTTAACTATTTCCACCCATCTATTTCTCCCGTTTTTATTCCATCGTTAAGTCAAGGCATCTTCTGCACTATGTGCTCCTCACAATGGAAGGCAGTCTGTTACAACTTTGGTAGATCGAGTTCATTCTCGCCGCTCTTGACTCTCGGGTCTTGAGTAGGCAGCTCACCGTCTTGGAGAGTCTGTCGCAAAGAGTTCGATAATGTTTCGTTTGAGTTGAAGTCCACTTCCTCTTTAGCTAGTGGCTTGTGGTGGTTTTCTTAGTAATGATTCATACATTTCACCAGTGCACACAATAATACTATTTCACATGCAATGTATTTAATGTCATATGCTAATATACTGCAGGCCGCTTGGGTGCGATCGCTCTCCAAAGATTATCCAACTCTTGCATTCCACGCCTCGATAACAAATTCATTTGGAAAAGGATCCCTCATACAACTCCTCCGCCAATTCTCTTCCCTACATGCCGACCGCAAACAAATATCAGTCGGCTTCATTGGATACCCAAACACTGGCAAATCATCAATCATTAACACGTTGAGAAAGAAGAAGGTTTGCACAGTTGCTCCAATACCGGGTGAAACAAAAGTTTGGCAGTACATTACTCTCATGAAACGCATTTATCTCATTGATTGTCCTGGAGTAGTTCCTCCTAGCACTACCGATACACCCCAAGATATTCTACTACGAGGTGTAGTCAGAGTTGAGAATGTTGAACATCCAGAACAATACATTCCCGCAGTTTTGAGTAAAACTAAACCCCAACACATTGAAAGAACATATGCTCTCAAGGGATACAAAAACCATATTGAATTCTTAGAGCTTCTTGCACGAAAAGGAGGAAGATTATTGCATGGAGGTGAACCCGATGTTGACGGCGTAGCCAAGATGGTTCTCAATGACTTTTTGAGGGGCAAAATTCCATGGTTTACTCCACCTCCAAAGCTCGAAGGTCCAGAAGAAACCGGAGTAGAAGGACGAGAAGGTAGATTGGGCGAAATGCCACGGAAGAGAAAGCGCGATGAAGCTGGAGAATCAGTAGCTGACACATCTATTGGAGATATCGCTTCAATGGCCAAAGCCGGCAATGGAGATGATTCGTAAGTTCTCCAGGAAAACATAAAACATCAGACTTTACGCTAACATTTCTTGTAGATTCGAAGGCTTTGATAGTGATAATGAAGACGGTGGTGCCGCGCTGGATGATGTCGCTGATGCTGAAACAATCGATAAAGCTTTTGGCATAGAGTCTGACGAGGAAAGCGAAGCTGGTGATGCTGGCGAACCTGCCGGGGAAGAAGATGACGCTGAAGCTGTCAACGAGCAACTTCGCAAACAACTTTCAAAAGATCCAAATCCCCCGAGGCGGAAACAGCCATCTAGGAAGAAAGGTCAAAAGACTTGAAAAGCTTTTATAGTTAGAATATATTAATGTTAATGCCAATGATACCCCCATGATGATTTTGATGTCTCAATCACATATACCTTTGCATGCCTTTAATACAAAAATTGCCGAAATTGAACAAACGTTATTGGCCGCAGGCCTTCTTAGACAATCACCTCAGACAGTTGTTCCTCATTTCCAAATCAATTACCAACGTTCAGCACTCATTACAAGGATTCCCCTTGGATTTCTGTTGCGTAATTGAAGACCGAATTTGAACCTTGGTTCAATGGGGTTTCTTGTATTATGTTCTTATCTATAGTTAGCATAAGATACATAGCCACATTTCAAGTCTTCGCCTTCCCAATCTAACCTGTAATGGGACTGATTCTTCGTAGCCCCCCGTTTAAATGCCCAATGCCCAATTCAGTCTGTACATGTCCCAACGCAAGCTCTGCTTCATAATATGCCAAGCATCTATTTCACTTGCATCGTCCCCATCGCATATCACAGGACTGGTGTTCTTGCTTCTTGCCCCATCTGCCTTGAGTCTCTTCTCGGTCTTCCATCCAGAGGCTGGTGCCAACTATTGGGGGCTATTTATTCTCATTAGCAAACATAAGATTGCAGGGAAAGGAAATATTGGTACCTTGAAGGATATATCTGTTCATCGCTTCTCTGAAGCGGCTTTTATATTCCTGCTTGCTTGTTAAGACTACGTAACTTGTAATTGGAAAGGAGGATTCAACGGACCTTAGGCGACGTGACGGTAGGTCGGTTGCGGCCACCACCAGCGAAACCACGGTCTGGACGTATTCGTTAGTATGAAATGGCAAAGTTTAGGATTGGATGAAACAGTACCTTTAATCCACGATTCTAACTTCTTGTCCCAAGTGTAAGTACGGACTACATCAATAATTCCGACGACAAGTTCTTTTCGTGCCTTTATCATGTAAGTATATGTTAAATCCGTATTTGCTTAGCAACACTCACCTCATCCACAGCTACCATCAGCGAGTAATCCATTACATCGTTTCGTTGCAGGAAGAGAGTGTCATTGAAAATGGCAGATCGAAGAAGTTTTTTAGAATGCTTTACACAAATCAGTGACATGGACTTTGCATTGCTCTTACTTTACTTACTTCACGTGCAAATAAAGGAGACTCATAGATAAATTCAACCATGTTCTCATCCAGAAGCACCTCATTTTGCTCCCCTGTAGACTGAATTTTTCTGTTTCGCATGGATCCCTTCAAATCGAAAATACGTGTAGGCGAACGATCATAGAAAAGATTTTCCATTACTAACACATCCCACTTGATTTCCGTGCCCGTAGCTGGATTTTTAATAACAATCTGGAAGAAACCAAGCATTTTCGCAATGGCCGTAGGTAACTCATGAAACAACGCCTCGGATATAATGTTGAAATAAGCTGGCGCGAATTTGAGAAATGCCTGAGTTTCAATGGGAGACAACTGTTTCAAGACCAGCCTGTCATCGAGTGTTTTCAAGAATACGGATTTGGTCTTTCCTCCTTTAGAATCCCATTTCAAGCACCGAGATAACGATTCTACGATTCGATCTGCTACTCCGCACTTTCTTCGCACAGCATCAAATTGTTCCGCAAAGAAAATTTTGCATTGCATTCTTGCCGAGGAATCGACGAATGAGTACGCAAGATGAGTACCAGTGGCACGCAATAATGAAGTTTCGACTTCTGCTTGGTTGATACCATCTTCGCATATGTCTGGCGTACCGTCTAAAGGCATAGAATCATGTTCTTGAGCTTTTGCGCATACTGGACCTTGTTGTCGAAGATCATCTAACTTAGCAAGATAATGTTCCGATGACAACGTAAAAGCTATCAACGAGCTCGGTTCATCCTCTCTAATGATAACATCAGAATCGACAAATATATGTTCGCCAGCGTTAATGGGATACTCAAGCTGGGTCCAACCACTGGCAGATCTCTCCGCCCAGAAATTAGTTAACATCTTCATGAGACTAGACTTCTCATGCTTTGGTATCTCCAGCGGAAGGTCGGCATTTGGCTTGCCCACGCGAAGCGATTCAGCTAATTCCTCCGCACCTTGCAAAAGGTCACCAATCAAAGAATGGTCTGGATCGCTAACAGCCCCTTCGTCATCTGAACCAGTCTGACTAAAGTTTTGATGGCCGTCATCCGCTTCAATATCGGCAACAGCGCCTTCAGTAGCGGCAGAAGTGTCATTTGGTGAATTTGGCTGAGTCTCGCTACTAGGAGGCTCCATATTAAGATCGGCGAGCCCTTCAGCCATGCCAGTAGATTCTGTACTAACTCGTGTGGGTTCGGCGTCTAGAGAAACTTCGTCGGGGGGTCCGCGCTCCTCGACAGCTTCGTTGATATCCTTGTAAATTTCGACAATCGGCTTGGAAGATGCCTTGGGGAAAGCTCTTGATTGTGTGACTTTCGCTGCCATTCGTCTCCTGTCGCGTAGACGTTCTTTCTCAAACTCTCTACTTAACTGCTCAAAGTGCTTTGCTAGCGTTGTAACTTTGGATTCCTTTCGTTTACCTTGCACAGACCTTGGAATTAGGGAGTGTCCCGCCTTGCGATTCTGTTTGAGCGATCCCAAGCCCAATCTTTCCGAAAGTCTTTTATCGGTGGGTCTTACCGGCTCTGTAGTAGATGGCTTCAAAGGTTCAAGCAATGGGATCTGAGTATCACTAGACTTGCGCGCATCTCCTAGACGATGATATGCCTTACTAGAAATTGGCTGCATGCGACGTAATGTATTTGCAGGCTGCGACTGAGTACGATTAAGAGGAGGCGAAGCACCACTGCGGCGCGAGGTTGTACGTTCCGTTGGTCTTGGGATTCCCGAAGTCTCTGTTTGTAATTGCCCTTGCTCGCCAGAATGTGATTGGTTTGCCCTTCGTAGTCTCTCAATTTTCTCGGATAAAGTCGCTTCTAAAGGTGCTGTGGGTATTTCTACATCCGGGGGACTCTCCATCTCAGATGGGCTAGATGTGAGGAAGTCAGATGTATCTGTCGGTGTCAAAATGTCCGAAGCAAGTTGTTGATCTGCGGTTTCTGGAATAGCGAGATCAAGATGTTCTACTCCCTCATGCCGAGGCGTTTGAATTGGATCTTCTACTGTAGACGGTTGGGTTCCATCGGAAGGCTGCGAATCGCCCGCTACCAAATCTGGAACTGAAGTGTCTTCGACTACTGTTAGCTGATCCTCCGGCAATTCTTCTGTATCCTGACTTGGATCGGTTGCGGTTTCCGTGGGTGCTTGAATTACGGATTTCTCTTCGACATCAGACAATGGTTCATTCGTCTCTACAGACGCCAATGAAGTTTGAGATTCGTCACGATCCATAAACATCCTCTTGAGTTGTATCGCGGCAAGGCGGCGAATGTCCTTTTCTGAGGGAAAGAAGTTTCCATCAAAATCTTGGAAGGCGTCGTCCCACTCCGCAACCTTCTCTTGCATGGCTCTTACAGCTCTATTTAGTGGGATGATTTCATAGTATTTCGATTCCATGTATTTATCCTGTAACTTGCGTAGCAACGCAGTGTGTTCTTCTTGTGCACGTTTCGTTAAGCGTTCTATTTCGGCTTTACATGCTTCCGCCTTTTCGGGTGCCACGCTATCGATGTTAATTCCTTTGATCCTCGAAACTACCGATGTCATGAACCTGTTCCACCGTTCTTCTATTTTTGTAAAAAGCTCGTTTTTCAACCTCAAATCATTGTCTACTTTCCAGGTAATTCTTGTTCGAGGTACAACAATTTCAAGAAGGTCGATAGGATCGTAGTGGATTCTAATGGCTACGTTGCGGAAGCCAAAATATCGCAAATGATCACGATGCAAATCATGGGGACAAAACCCTGCCCTGAGATGCAACTCGCTGCTCCAAAAAGACAGTTCTAAATACTTACCAAAAGAGTATTTCCAAGTACTTTCAGACATGGGCATAACCTGAGTTTCCTTCTGACATTTTTTGCAATAGCTCCACATCAAAATGGAATCCTGAAGTCCTTTGATCTTACAAGGTGATCTTTCAACAAATACAGTTATGCGTGCTTCGCCATGAACATAAGTTCGATGGTGCTCCGACATCTTACGATCGCAGCCATTAAATGTACAGGTAGTGTTGATCGTCAAGCACAGATCCTCTACATACTGGCCCAGTGTACAATCGGGATCTATTTCTGCTGATATTTCGTGCTCAGTATAGAATGCAAGTGTAAGAAGATCGGGTCCAGCACAAGGGATTGAAGTTTCCGTGCAGACGACTGTGTATAGCACAGTGATATTTTGGTGTCCATACGGATCAAACAGGTTGAGATTCCCTTGAATATAATTCTCCCATTGCCGAGTCTGTGTCTGGTAATTGTGCAAAGCCTTATCATACTCGGCATCATGTACAGCGTGCAGGACCTCCATGATTTGCCTAGGTGCATTTTTAATACTCTCGTGAACCATGTCGGGCTTTATGAGCTGGAACTTCTGCGGCTTCGATTTTTCTGTATCGGTCTGCTCTTCAAACATGTCTTGGTCACGAAGTCTTTTCAAATAAACAAGTCTTCGCTCCTGCTCTCTCGCTCTAACCAATAGATACGGTTGCATAAACTTCACAAACGGAGAGGCAGATAGAATTTTAGTTTGGTGCTTGGCTACCATATCGCTATAAAAGGTTGGCATAGGTACATCTTCTGGCAGGTGATCGTCATGGGAAGAGTGAGCATGTGACTCATGTGCAGAGATCATTCTGGACACTTGCGGCTTTTGTTCAGCCAATATGGCCGTCTGAGCTTCAATAGTAGATTCGGGGTTAATGAGAACTTTATCAGTGGGTATGCCTTCATTGTTGCCGAGCTCATCTTGAGAAGGACCTTTAATTTTTTTCGACTCAGTAGCAGCCTGCAATACATTGCTCGCGGCCACAACTGTGTCTTGTTGGGGCAGAGCATCCGATCCTATGGATTTCGAAGTTTGTCCATTTTGTCTCGCAGGTGAGAGATTGCCAGTTTCTGCCACCGACGGGATCAAGACAAATTCATCCCTCATTAGGCACGTTTCAAGTTTCAAATTGTAAACCACGTATACCATAAATTCAGTGATCTGCTTCATTTTGGCAAGTACAGGCATGCTAGCACCCCGGAGAGCGATGGTACATCCTAGCTCTTTTGGGCACCCAGATAGGTATATGTAAGTCTTCTTTCTTCCCGGAATATCTCCATGGACATAAGTTTTCACATCAAACCCAGAACTCTTGCCTATGTGTACTGGCTTTAGAGCTACCATATCGATAGACGAAATGACCTCTGTCTGAGCACATCTTGACACCGCTTCTATTACTGAGGGTTTAACATTGTAGATAACGGCAATATTTGCCTCAGCGAGATATTGCAAAGCAAGCCCGGAAATATGCTTCTGAACCAGAAGAAGCTGGGGACGCAGAGATGCAATTCGATTCACCATGTTTCTCAAGAATTCTTTCTCTTGCGCGATAACAGGCTCCAGACTCATAAAAGACGATTGATGGCGTTGATATTCAATTGGAAATGATACAATAACAATGCGGGGATTCGAAATACTCCTAGGCATGCTTTTCAAGGCCAAGTTCTTGGTGAATACGACGCCGGATACATATGAAGTGTCACCTGGTTTTCCACCGGGTATCTTCTTTAATTTGACATAATGGCGAATATCTATATCATCACCGCGCCGAACGTCTGGATTTACATCGTCCGTGCACTGAAGGAGAATAGGTATTAGGGCCTTCTCCCAAGAAGCAACGTTTGGAACGTCTGCGTCTTCCAGTAGTTGATGTAGCAGCCGCCGGACATGATGTAAACTAGCATTGTTTAGCTCTATGGCAGGAGCTTTAGCATCTCGCATTGATGCACTTCGAGTCATTTTTGAAGACATGCCTGCCGGCGTGGGCACATCTGATAAGTGTTCCGGTGTAGCGACATCTTCATTCACATTCCCATACCCCTTCGCTAAGCCTGTCGGCTTCATTTGTCTTGGCGAGGGCCGAGTATGGTGTAAAGTGTTACTAGCAACGCTTAGATTACGACGTCGATTCGGTCGTGTGAAAGCCCCCACAGTTGCACTAGCATCTTCTAAGCCTCGACTTGTGAAACTGATCCCACTGACACTTTTATCGCCAGTTCTAGCCCTATGTCTTTTGGTAGCGTTCAGCAAAGAGCCAAAACCCACTCTGTCATTTTCAAAAGGAGAAGTAGTAGTGTTACCATTGTTCAGAGTAGCAAAAATACTCATCTGTTCATCGGCGCTTGAGCCTTCATCCGACATATATGGTGCCAAATCTGGATCAATTATGTTATCGTCATGGAAGGCTGGTAGACGTGTTCCTTTTCCAATATCATCGGTTAGTCCACGATGAAATGGTGCTCTGTCTCCGGCAGGAGTTTTGAAACGACCAAGAAAATTGTGTTTTGACTGATGCCGCCTATGGCTAGAAGATGAAGGTCTCGCAGCAGTAGACAAGGCTTTCAATGATCTGGATGAGCTTGGGCGACTCAGTTGCGGTGCATCTATCTCTAGAATGGCGGAGCGCCTGTTAGAAGAATCTCCAATTCGTCGCGTGGCAGGTATGGCCATCATTGGGGTCGCTAGAGGTCTAGATTCGTCTCCTATCTTCACTGAATCACTTGAACTCTCCGGCAGATCTATTTTAGTTGATGTAGAGGAGTCAAACTTGGCCTGTTGAGAATGGAAGAAAGTTGGCAAGCCTGATTCGTCATCCGAATCGTCAGAGCCGCTACTATCGTGGCGCCTGTTTATGATATCGAGGCAAGTTGTACACATCCGAAGTGACCCCTGAACACCAAATCTTTGACCTGAAATAGTCTGTGTGCATTTTGAGTCAAAAATACAGCCGCAAGTTCGGCAATGATGCTTTCTGCGAAAGGCAGTGAAAGGATCGCCGCATAAGAAACACTCTTTGCAGATGTCATCAGCCATCCAGAATTCCTTACTGAGAACTTGCTTTCTCATTTGTTCTAAGCGAGCGCTGACTACTTCTGCATTACCTCCATTTGTAGTAGTGCCGGGTATGCGGGCTCTACCGGAGTAAGTACGCGAAGAACGCTCATCTGTACCAAAAGAATCATGCCGTACATGATTATGTGCAGACGTATGTACAGGACTAGCTTCCGCGGTACTACGGTCTGTCGAAGAGGCACGTGATGCTTGATAGCCAGGGAGATGTGACTGAGTTATACGTTCGACAGCGGGGCTTCGCCTGGCAGTTTCTGGGATGAAGAGACGCGGTGTCACATTCGGTCTTGGATCTGAACTCTTGATGGAAGAAAGTGCAGACGACGCCGTTTTAGGGTTACTCAAAGATTTGGCCCTTCCTGTGGCGCTGCCATCACTAGCACGAAAGTTCATCTCCTGGGAATCCTTGTTGGAGTCTAAATTGCCTAGCGACATTCGCCCAGCGGATTCGCTTTTCATGGGCTCGAAATCAAAAGACTCCGAATCGTCTAAGCCCGAAGAATGGCCTGGAAAACGTCTACTTTCGGATGCGCTAGCTAACCCAAACGTGTTAGGGTGAGTGTAATCTGACGCTGAAGCTGCTTCGGATCTGTCTGAAGCACCTTTTTTATTTAATTTATCTGTAACATTTCCGTCCGAACTTCCCAGCCGAGCCTTCTCCCCCTCTTTGAATGCAACCGCGTTGACAGGTGCAACGGTAGGGACAATAGCTGAAGATGAGGCGTTCTTGACCATTGGATTCAGAGGAGGCCTGGCTGACGATTTTGAAGTTAGGGGTGCTGACGAGAGCGAGGCTTTTGAAGATTTGATAGCATTTGACTGCATCTCAGACGAATTACCCATGAAGGAAGATACGGATGGAGACTGAAGTTGTGAAGATGTCGTTGAAAGTTGGATGGGTGAAGCAGTAATGCCCGAATCCTCACGCGCAAGACCGGCAGAACCTTTTGAACCCGGAGTAACATTTGATGCATTTTGACTCTTGATTGAAATCGTGTCGAAGCTCTCATTGTCACCTTTCACGGAGATACTTCCTGTTCTATCCTTTCCTACTCCAACTGCGCCTTTAAACCGACTGTATAGACCACTCAAACCATTTTGCATAATATCCCCAGCCAGGCCTTTACTTTCAGGGTTCGAGGAGGATGGAGGCGGAGGAGCAAACTCGTTGAACGTGGTGAGAGTCTCCGACTGGCAGGCAGTACTATGTATTTTATCAAGAGCTTGTGCCAGCTGTTCCTTATCGACGGGGGTGGCCCCAGGAAGTGATACTAACGATCCTCGACGAGATCGCGCTCCTAGTGGAATCAATAGCGGCGCCATCACAGAAGGTTTCGGGGATCCATAAGATGACATCTTCTTTCCGTACACACGCTGGTGACCTCTTATTTTTAGCCCGTTGAAATTGTGAGGGTGAACTCAGAGCTCTTGGTTCTTAGCAAACCGATGCCCTCCTGTCAAGAGCGAATCATATAATGTGTTCGATAAATCAAAGTTGTGCGACAGCTTAGACCGCTTTGAGTCTGCGTAATCATGTCATGAAGTTGATTTGTGAATTTAGATATGTTGTCTTGCGGAACGAGATGTGCAGATTGCTCTTTGGCTGGATGGATGAATGGTCAGCCAGATGAGATGAACGCCCTTGATAGAATCACTAACTGGAAAGTGGTGGCAGCATTTCTTATGACAATAACAATTTACTTGTATTATTGGATCATCTACAGCAGTATTTGTTTTCGCTTTATGAGTCGAAGAGTAAGCTGCATCTTGGGAAGGATCGATAGAAACGAATGTACTTTATTTGAAAAGCGTTGTGAGGGTACTGGAATTTCCCCTCTTACAAGCAGTTCACACCTAATGAATGAATGGTAAGGTAGCACGGGCAGCTTCATATGATCGAGAAAAAGCGGCCCACAAAACCGCTCAAACACTCGAATAAAATCATAATCATGCATTGGATACACTCTCACCTTGATACCTGGTAGGTATCTTATAACAATACAAATATATACATTAAGATCATAATGATATATTTGTGATAATTAAGAGGCTTATGGACGTTTTTATCTCATTTTTGGTCCAAAATAATGATTGCATGAATTGATATCGAGTATTACTAAGAAAAGTGTATTTCCAAATATCCCGGGTTTCTGCTCTACTGGAGGGTACCTAGATAGATATCATCATCATCATGTTAGATAAGGTTCATCAGCAAAACTGCTATCCATGACGGAACATTGGCATTCCGATCACCATTAGCCACACGCGCCACACATGCTCGACATGCCACTGCCACATTATGCTTCTTCTGGCCTAGCCTTGAGCTAGCCTAGTACTCCACTCTATCGTAAATTGATATCGCGAAACGCGTCTTCCAGATTACTATATTAGGTCAACTCAACTCAACTCGACCCTACTCAATCCATTTACCACATTAAACAACCTCAATGCTATGAACATTGACTGCGCACTTAAACTATTATCGCTACCATAAAGTTTATTCATAATTTCCAGAAAGTCTACCTGGGTAATTCAACAACATGTTATGATACTACTTAGTCTTTGTGTCTATGAGTTTGTAAGATTATGAATTAAGACTCACGGATTCATATTCGAATGGGATATTATAACACTGGAGATCTCAAATAATCCACAGCGATCAACTTCATCATGACTCTCTTACGGAGCTGGCTTGCCCAAAATATTGAACAATCTTTGCAAGAAGCACTGATTTGGCTGAAATCAACACGTGTTGCACATGAAACTGCCAGCAAGTCTCACGAACAATTCTCTTACGAGCAGGAAAGTCTCTTCATCAAGCTCGAAAAGCCCGGATTGATTCATTTAATTAGTGTGCGTCATTCGTTTGAACCTTTTTTCAATAGTTCTGTCTATTGACACATCTACAGAACAGCAAGGCGAGAGATTCAATGCAGTCTATGATCGTATCTGATGGCACCACCAAGATCACAGCAATGTTTCAACAAGACTTTCTGAATCGCTATTTGGTGAAGCACAAAAGGACACTGGAGGAGTTTATTGGAGAAACTCTAGCGGCGGAGAAGTTGCAATTGGTATGATGACCTCGCCAGTCTATAAAAAGTTCCTAGGAGTACTAACTTCACTTCGGGTGTGTGACTTCAATATTACAGTAGAGCTACCAACCAGGTTATACCTGAAGATCTCAAATTTCAAGCCCAAAGGGCCACAAGATGTTTCTGGCTCAGCACGTGCTGTAGACATTGGAGAAATTATTGATAATAAATTGGATGCAATAAAAGAGTTCCTGGATGCTAAGAATCGTGGGTACACTGTTCACCAAAATTTCGAACTCGAATCCCAAGATACTTCAACACCTTCACAGTCTGCTATGCTTGCGACACAGGATCCCGCTAGCATTTCAGAATCTAGAAGAGAAAAGAGTACTCTTTCTGATCTGCATCGACCAAAGCTGTGCACTTCGAATCATGAAATCCTAGCAATTCTTCAGAAACGTACGGCCGTCCAAATCACAGCTGACAGTCCTCATCTTAGTAAGTCAGGACAACTACTTGACTCGGCTGATATCACGGGGTTAGCACCACCACTTTCCCCAGAATCAAGTTTTGTTGCCACCAATCTGGAAAGAGGTGATGAAACGAGACTCGTAAACGATTTACAGGTTGAACTGTCCCCCAGGCCTTCTATAGATGAACAAAGAACTGGTAATAATGCGATGCTAGGAGATGGGAGGCCTAATGCAAACAATGCGACGCTAGAGGCTATGGAATCTTCCAGCGGAAAATTTCATGATAATTCTCCAATTGATGAAACATTGCCATTACAGAAAAATCTGTCATATATCCCACATCCTTATGGTCGTATTTCAAAAGAACAGAACGATTGGTGCAAGCGTCCGGACTCGATTGCCTCATTACCGGATGATCGTAGATCCGCACCAAACCTACCCCCAGCAATTCTGAAATCTCAACTAGCTTTTTACGAGAAATTACTCGCTGCACGAGCTTCAGGAGCTTCAGCCACTCCCAATAATGTAGCACAGAGCAATCAGACCTCCAAAGCAGACTCGAGCCAGGACACTATTGAGACAGAAAATAGGGACGATTGTCAGGATAGTCCCGCTACCCTTCGCCGCACGAAAGGAGCTGGAGAATTTGAATATACTCCTGAAGATCCGCAGTCTAAAACTGTGTTAGGTAGTGATGAGGGTCATCAGTCGGATAGTGACTCAAGTGATATGACGGAAGTTAGTTGCCCTAGTCCAGAGCGAAACTCAAGACCTAGACAGGTGATGGAGAAAAATTATATTTTCCATCAAAGTTTAAATCGAAATCGTACACACTCACCAATAGAACACGGCGACGATGAGGATCATTCAGATAATACAGATAGCAAGTTGAGTGATGCGATGGAAGTTAGTTGCCCTGGCTCAAAACGCAACTCAAAGCCTACGCAAGTGGTTGGGCAAAACGATAACGTCGAGCAAATTGCGGGCCCAGAGAATTCTCTAACTTTTGAGAGTGGTGATGGAACGCAGAGTTCCGATAGTTCTGATGTGCCAGTCTCAGAGGCTTGTCAAGAGGCCATCCCGCAATCTTCTCCCAATATCACAAAAAACATGGCGACTTGTGTTATAAAAAACAAAGCATCTACAGCATCAGTCCAATACCCAGCTAAAAGCATTTCGGATGACGAGGAGTTGGAATTGGATATCCCGCATGCCCTGGGTGACGAAATTCAGGGTGACAGCTCGCCTGTTCCTGCTGACGTAGTAAACGGAATCCAGAGTTGCAAATCACCTGAAGATAATCACCCACGATTTCCACAGCGTCAGCTCGAAACTGCGCAGCGTAAGTCTGAAGTACAGGTCGAAAAGACTCCAAATCACAGAAAACGGCCGAATGCAGAATTGTCATCAGACTTCGTGATTCCTGGAACTTACGATAGCCCACAAAACGAAACGGTCGAAGACAGCTTACTTATCCCTGAGTCCGGGCGAGTTCAGTCACTCAAATTGCCGAAAGTACCTCTTCAGATGATCGACACAATCGGTGAGACGCCTCAAGACAAAACAGAGCCAAAGAGCTCTAAGGTTCAACATTCTCGTGAACACCAGATATCATCAAAGTCCAATGATCATATAGTTTGTTCAAGCGTACCAAGGACTCTGTATTGCCAATCTACACCAACTCCCAATCTTGATGGGGCTACTTCTGATGGTTTGCACTCTCCCGGTAGGAGCCCTTCCATAAGATCTCTACCATTAAGTCAAAGTTCTCCAGAGCAAGGACACGATGGGGAACGTCCTTTCAAGCGGCAGAAAATCACGGATCCTCTAGCTCTACAGAAGGTTCTAGGTTTCAGTCAAGAGGAAACGCCTTGTAAAGACAGAAACGAAATGGCAAGAGCCAACAGGCGTGAGATACGAGAGGTTCTACAAAAGCGATCACCAATAGTAGATCCTGGTTTAATCGGCAATAATACCGAAGGAACAAAAGATGTGGCATTTCCAGAAGATTTCCAAACGAGTCACCATGGATTTGAGACAGATTTACATGATACAGTAATCTCTGATCAGACCTCCACATCTCACCAAAACTTGCCCCTAGGTCAATCATCCCCCCCTTTCGACGGTCGTAATATGACCAGAGCTTCGATTGTATCCGAAAGAACTCGGCTGAGCTCGAGGCATGCCCACCAGTCGAAGCAGCGTCCAACTTCGCTTTTTGAGAAGTATTCTAATACTTACCCACGCTATAAGGGCAATAAGAGACAGTTCATATGTGCACTTGTATATCTGGAATGGCTTGGGACCCCCACCAGACAACCTCGGAAATCACTATGGGATGATTTTGTTTGGTTCTATACTCTTTACATGGACCATGTCCTCAACAGTAGGAACAGATTGAGTGGAATTAGATTCTACAATGAATTGGGGATTTCTGATCCCTATTTTACTCACTTCGACAAAACAACAGGACCACTGATCACTACAGAAAGCCTCAATGCTGCATTATCGCCCGAATCCCCAGATTATAGTATTATCGAAGACTTGCGTGAAAAATACAGAAGCACTACCTCGCAGCCGTTAATTAGTCCCGGGAGCATCAGAGCAAACTCTGTGAGGCAACAATCGAGTGAGTTCATTAGTTTTGCAAATACCGATACCCCTTCACCGTCAGGAGCCTCCACTCATCTCGAAAACCTTGCCTCACGAAAATTCTCGAGAAGTTCGGATCGATCACCATCATCAAAAAATACAGAACTCACGCCAATGAGGCAACAGAAGACGCGGACTCGTTCGGAAACAACAATTTCGAGGAACGGAACCCCAGAAAACATTTTACTGCCATCTAAAGCGTCAAAATCACAATCAACTTTATCTAAAATGCCAGAGACAAATGCGGCGCTATCACAGGCTTCAAAAGAGCCCAGGAAAGCCCCAGGAAGGTTTTTTGAAACCCCAAGTCAATTGCTATTCTCATCAGATATGGGATCATCGCCTCATAATAGTTCCTCGCCTCTCCGAAATCTGGCATCACCGCGGAGTTTGCGGAAGACTCCGGATGGCCCATCATCAGTACAAACAAACGCTTGTGAGTTGGCAAGCCCAGTTCAAAGAGAGGCTCCACGTATCGTGTGTGAAATTGGCTTTTCGAGAGAGCGCAGACCGCAAGAACGTATATCAAAATCCCCACGTGAAAGATCAATATCTCCACCGCCGCCACGGGAGATCGGAAAATGTATGCCAGCCTTGAATAAACTAGAAAAGGTTGATACCGGCCTTGAAAATCAAGAACAACAGACGAGCCTTGAAAAATCAACCAAGCTTCCATCGACCGCATCGACCTTCAGCGGTAAATATGAATTTGGGAAGTATCTCGCGCAAAGGCGAAGAGAGACCGGCGTTCGTCGTTCGAGATTGACACCAAGGACTAGTTTCGGCATGAAGCCAAGATCTAGTAGTGACAATAAAGGCTAGCACATCTAAAACTGTGTGGGTGGGGGTCGCTCATTCCTCAAAGATAGCCCAGTGTTTAAGAATCTGTACTTAGTAGTTATGGAAACAGGCGTGTCAACTCTTATAAGGTTATCAACACCCAAGATCAATACGAAAGATATTAACAAATTGTGTTTGAGCACCAATGTAAGAGCTGCTCTGCTATGCCATCCAAACAAACAACGCTGCCCTAATGGCCCGGGCTCAGGGTACGAAATAAAATCTGGGCTAGGGAGGTGTGTAAGTGGGGAGCTATCTACGTGATAGGCTAATGCTATTGAAGTATGAATTAGGGGCCCACAGGGGCTGCATAGTATCTAAAACGAACTCTTGGAAATAATTCATACAGCACAACGTTGAATTAGTTGCCCAATAGTAAACCCTATTTACTGCTGCATGCATTGCGTGAAACTGAATGTACACATGTATATATGTACTCTAGAAGGTAGAGCGATAGATTTAGGAAGATTCCTGCTAGAGAAATGGGACATTTCAACGACATATGAGTTACAATGGCATCGATATTAATTATACGAAGTTGTCCTAAAGGACCCCTCATTGCCACATCTGATACAATTAGAAACTAACTCTCACCGTTCAGGGATAATAAGGAGGTACATAAGCAGCTCCCTTACAGCTCACATCCTCGTATCAATTCATTTCAATCAATCAATCACGTTGCTTTTTGGGCCCTCCTTGCATGAGATCCAGCCTCAACGCCTCCTCCTTAATCCTTTGATGCTTATGTAGCATATTACTTTCACTCACCGTCCTTATATCTTCTTTGCCCACATCTCTACTTCATTTTTGCTCAACAAACATTGTTTAGAATCAACTCAAATCATTTCAACATGTCATCATCAAACCGCTTTTTGATCTGGGGAGGAGAAGGTTGGGTTGCTGGTATGTCTAACACCCCACTCCAATTCAAGAGCTTCTGAACCGTGCTAACCCAGTTTCCCCAGGACATCTCAAGACTCTCCTCGAAAGTCAGGGAAAGGAAGTTTACACCACCACTGTTCGCATGCAAAACCGCGAATCTGTCATTGCAGAAATTGAAAAAATCAAGCCAACACATGTTCTTAACTGTGCTGGCTGCACTGGACGCCCCAACGTCGATTGGTGCGAGGATAACAAGGAGGAGACAATTAGAAGCAATGTTATCGGAACGTTGAACTTGACCGATGTTTGCTACTTGAAGGGTATTCATATTACTGTCTTCGCTACAGGATGTATCTATACCTATAACGATGAGCATCCAATTGGCGGACCTGGATTCTTGGAGACTGATCCAGCCAACTTTGCTGGCTCATTTTACTCAGAAACTAAGGCCCACGTCGAGGAGGTTGGTGCAATTCCTTCAAAGATTTCGGAGACAGATGCTAACAACTACTACGCAGGTTATGAAGACATACAACAACACCCTTATCCTCCGACTTCGAATGCCCGTCAGTGATGACCTTCACCCCCGAAACTTCGTCACCAAAATTGCCAAATATGACCGTGTAGTCGATATCCCCAACTCGAATACTATTCTCCACGATCTTCTCCCTGCTTCCATCTTGATGGCCGAGCACAAAGACACCGGTATCTACAACTTTACCAACCCAGGAGCCATTTCTCACAACGAGGTTTTGGCGCTCTTCAAGGAATATGTGAGACCAGATTTCACATGGAAGAACTTCACATTGGAGGAACAATCTAAGGTCATCAAGGCGGGACGAAGTAATTGCAAGTTGGATACTACTAAGTTGGTCAAGAAGTTGGGCGAGTATGGGTATGAGGTCCCAGAAATTCACGAGGCGTACAAGGGATGTTTCCAGAGAATGGCTGCTGCCGGTACCAAATAGATGTAACGTGGGCACATGCAGAGGCTGTGATTCTGTGTCTTATCATCTGAAGTATATCTTTACTCTAAAACGTGGTTGAATATCTCCACACTATATTTCAAATAAATATACTTATTATTATTGTTCAAAACGATCTAGGATTTCTCGAATGTATGCTTGTGATATGATGAGAATATGAAATGTATCCATAGCCACTTTGACATTATTGTCAGAGGTGCTAAGATGATACACAACGGTTCTACATACGCCAGCATGGGTTCTCCAGCTTGATTGTTGCGCATACGTGCCATTGGAACAAATGAATATGTTCACAGCTTCATATGGAGCCACCAATCCATGTTTTGCGATGATATTCACCCAGTATTTCCTATTCCCTCTTTCTTTTATGACGTTTCCTTCTTTCCCAAGTTAACTCGGTGGGTGCATTGATGAAATCTTAATCTTAAGTATTTTCATACTGTGTTTTATGGATTCTTGGCTGCCCCTCCATGAACGAAAATTTCATGCAAAGGAACCGAGACAACACTACTGTATAATAAAAGCACTACTTCGCAGGTAGGTATTTGGTTAAAACTTGACGGCAAATGACCTGATAATAAGGAAATTTGACATAAAAAGAAAACAATAACAAAGTCATCATCAGATCTAGCTAATGTGTACCTCAACACCCAAATTATTATTTAAAGAATTATTTACAAGAATAAGAAGAGCAAAGAAGAGAAAAAAAGAAATAGACGTCGATATCGTTCGTAATCGTGATCGTGATTGTGAATACCTACATAAGCTTACAAGCCACCCTCGCCTTCGTCAATAAAGCCTCGCGTCATACTATCACAATCTCGGCATTCCATTCTTGAATTGCGAGAAAATAATTTCAGCCTTACACCAAAAACCTAACGAGCCACTGTATATTCATCCCATCCCGACTTTCCTTATCATCAAGGTCGCGGAATATACTATTTTCTCTCTTACTCTATCTATCTACCTATTACAACTAACTGTTGTGCTCTAATAACCTCATTCCCTAGAGTACCCCTCAGCAACCTCGAAGATGGTTGTTGACACCACATACTATGAGGCCCTCGGTGTCAAACCCGACGCTTCAGAATTAGAAATCAAGAAAGCATACAGAAAACTAGCTATTATCACTCATCCGGGTAGGTACTTCTTAGCGATTCTCTCCAGACGTGCGATATTGATGTAACTGCAGATAAGAACCCCGGCGATGACACCGCTCACGAGAAATTCCAAGCTATTGGCGAAGCATACCAAGTCCTCAGCGACGAAGAGTTGCGCAAACGATATGATAAATTCGGAAAGGATTCTGCGCAACCTGGGGAGGGATTTGCGGACCCGGCAGAGTTCTTTGGAACGATTTTTGGAGGGGAAGCTTTCGTGGATCTTATTGGAGAGATTACTTTGATGAAGGACTTGACGAAGACCATGGATATTACTATGCAAGAAGGCGCCGAAGAGGAAGAAGAGTGAGTTTGGTTCTATCAAGACTGCGGGGCATTGCTAGCGACGCTGAAGGACATCGCGATGCTTTGTAATTATTTGGAGGGGTTGACTAATGCGATGATAGATTCCCAGGAACTGAGGCCGCGAAACAAGAGAGTATGGCTGCAGGAAGTGAGAATGCTGGACCATCGGCGACCGAAGCAGATGGCAAAAGCACCCATGTACCCGCCGCATCTGTGTCTGAGACTCCAGACAGCCCTTCGCCTGCATACTCGGAGAAGCCACCAGCTGTCCCCAGTCCCGCCGCATCGGGAACATCAACTCCAAGGCGTACCACACAGATACCTCTCCGACCAGCTATCATGAACCAAACTGAAGAAGAGGCTCAAATGGCTGCCGCAGGTATCACAGAAGAGGAGAAAGAGTTGAGGAAGAAGGAGAAGAAGAAGGGCGGTCTCTCCAAGGCCCAACGTGACGAACTTGCAGCGTATGAGAGAGAACGTGCTGCAGCTCGCAAAGAGCGAGTCGACACATTGGCAAAGAAGTTGATTGATCGTATCAGCATATGGACAGAGACAGATAAGGGACCCGATGTCACCAAGGCTTTCCAAGAGAAGACACGCCTCGAAGTAGAGAACCTCAAGATGGAATCTTTCGGTCTGGATATTCTCCATGCGATTGGTCAAACTTATCTTCAAAAGGCTACCGGACTGCTCAAATCCCAGAAATTCTTAGGCATTGGCGGTTTCTTCTCCAGATTAAAGGACAAGGGAACTATCGCAAAGGAGACCTGGAACACTATCTCTAGTGCTATCGATGCGCAAATGACCATGGAGGAAATGGCCAAGATGGAAGAAAGGGGTGGCGAGGACTGGACTGACGAGAAGAAAGTCGAATATGAGCGTCGCGTCACAGGAAAGATCCTCACAGCCGCATGGCGCGGAAGTAAATTTGAGATTCAAGGTGTTCTCAGGGATGTCTGTGATGAGATTCTCAATGACAAGAAAGTTCCCATGGCGAAAAGACTTGAGCGTGCTCAAGCTCTCGTTATTTCTGGTGAAATCTACTCCAAGGTATATTTTACCCATCAGTCCCTGTGTCCACGATATTCGAGCTACAACTAACAAACCCTTAGGCTCAACGCAACCCAGAAGAAGAAGGCGATTACATGGCTTTCGAACAATTGGTCGCCGAGGCAGCTGCAAAGAAAGAGAGCAAGAAAAAGGGAAAAGATAAGAAAGAACATGGTCATCATCATCATCACTCACACTCAGATGCGCAAGCCGCTGCGGATGACTTACCTAACGTACCTAAAGCCTAAATTTAGGTGGAGAGATTAAATAAATCGGGTCAAATGGGAGGTAGGAGAGGGGCGGGACTTCAGCGGTAGTATATTATACCTAGCGAAGAGACTTCCTATTATTGCGCTGATAAAAGATCAACGTCTTGATTAGGGTTGCAGTGTGCCAAGAGCACGATCTGTGGATTTGAGTGTGGGAGCGTAGTAAGTTTGATGTCATGTGTATGTCATTGTGGTTATTTTGCATAGGGAATGGAAAGGAATGAGAATGATAGACTTTCAAATTATATATGAGATTTCAATATTCGTTCCTGTTGAGATTGTCGATTTAAATTGGCTATTGGACACAACTAGGTAGAATAGGTGCGAGGAAAGTAAAGGAAAGATAGTAGACACTCCAGTGAAATTCCTTCCCCAAGGGTGTATAGGATCTTATTATAGGCTATATTGCTTACTTGAAGCCTCCACACGGTGGTCCGAAGCAATGTCAACAACTGCAGCCCGATATACCCATTTCGTAAACAAGTTAGCGGCCATACCTTGTTTCCAATTGTGAAGTGGCACGCTTGTTGAGGATGCGAGACTGCAATGCATTCAAATATACGTGTAAACTTCCATCCAATCAATAGAGTTATTGAACATCTCATTCGAGTAGAAACCCCATTGTTTCACATCAGATCACACATCGAACGCTCAGAAAACCAGATGAAATAGTCATTAATACACATCCCATTATTTCCATCAACATCGTGCCCCAAGTTATGGTACATCAATTAGCAAATCTCAGGTACAATGAAAAAGAAGAATTTTTATAAGAGTTCATTAGCGCCGCCCCGCGCTTAGCCAACTCGTGAGTTAAAAAGAGGTATCACAAAAAAGTAAAGAATTAAAGTTCCGCATGATCAAATGCAGGTGCAGTATTTTGCAATTCTGGGATACCTTTATCTTTCGCTGCGAAGTTTCCTTGTCTGATTTCGTTCAAAGCGACGTCGAATCGAGCTCCTGCAAGCCATGCTGCTCCAATCTAGATAGTGTTAGTGAAGCTTTCATGGGTCCAAGGGAAAAAACATACCATAAGTCCAGAAACGACTATCAAGGTTCCGAATACTGCCAACATGAGGTAGAAGACATCTTTCTTGGCTTCTGCTTCCGCGGCTGCTGATTTTTTCTCTGCTACAGATGTTTCACCAGCTTGTCGTAAAGCAATCGCCTCAGGATTTTGAGATGGGAATATAGATTCAATGAATTGTTCGATCTAAAGGGAGTTAGTCTTGTATGTTTATGTAATAGAATCGAATAACAAACCTTTCCGCATGCAATGCTGATCTTGAGGAAGTTGGGGTCCTTGGGCGAATTCTTTTTATTTATCCTTCTTGCATATCTCTTAAAGATGTCACAAACCGTACGCAAATTCTGTGATGATTCCATCATCAATTGGCAAGCATCACCCTTGGTGATCTTGACATTCTTCTCGAAGATATTAGGATTCTGGAAAACAAGCTCTAAGGTTGCGATTGCCATGGCTTGTGGAATAGCAACAAAATTGAAGACACTCTGGTCTTTAATGCCTGCCATGTAAAACAAACATTCATCGGCATGGCGGAGAGAATTCAAAACCATTTCTGAACTGCAATTCAAAGCAATTTGTCTATTTTTGGGGTCGAAAAGATCGTCAAACTTGTTAACATGCTTCGACCAGATTTCTTTTGGCCAGAAGCGTCTCTTGTCATCAAAATCTTCCCGAATATCACGAATGATATTTGTCTTTTGGAGGAATTGACCCATGGATTCAGACAATTCTGGCTTGCCAAGCAAAGCTGGGTTTGCCAACTTGGCCTCGACAAACAATCTTGTCAAGCCATCTCCTACGAGACCGGCTACGTAATGGCAGTATAATTCATAATCCTTGATAGTGTTGACACCATTGATGTTGTGCTCTGCATTGTTCGCATAATCGGCCATTCCATTACCCATCTTTTTGGTAATATCCTTGATAATGCTCTGGTATGCTGGTTTGCACTTCTTGAATTCAGTGATGACACAGTCAAAGTGAACCAAGAGTTCTCGATCCTTTTCATTTGGTCCGTTCTCGTTGAATGTCCATCCATCCTCCTCAATGATGTCGTCAAAAGCTCTCAACAGCGGTTCCTTCTTCCCTAATGGTATTGTCATATCATCTTCAACAGTATCCAAGCCTCGTAGAATCAAGTAGAAAAGGGCGACTGGCACAAGCAATTCGGGGTTTAATTCTTGGATGACTGAACTAAAACTTCGACTGGTCAATTCGAGGTATTTGAAGCAATCTTTGAGGGATTGAGATTCCTTGGATGGATCTCTGATATGGACTGGGTCGTGCCATAGCTTCCTGGCTCATATGTTAGTGATGGCAGTTGAGGAGATGTACGTGTTGCGAATATATACCATTGTAAGATTGCTCTCAACTGATTTGGATGAACAGAAAGGTAAAGGAGATTTTTGACGAGACCCATGATGAATGGAGTGGAGATGACTTGACAAATGGATTAACAAAGTTTCTGAACACGCGGAATATGTGCAAGAATTGAATTAAGTTGTTGTGGATTTTCGTTCCTCTGTGAGTTGATGTGCTCGACTGTATATGGGAATTATGAACGGCCACGGTAGTCAACTGTTGAACCGAGTCCGTCTATTGAAGTTAGAATTGAATGAATGAATTTATCTTGAGAAAGTCACAAGATAACAGATAAATTGTGTGAAATAGGTGAAATAGGTGAAATAGGTGAATTGGTGAATTATATCTGCCAGCAAATTTCAGGGTATTATTTATTGGGACGTGAATGGGGTACTCTGTACTGTCACCGCCCAATCTGTTCTGTGCAGTAAAAAGGACGCTTTGGAGTTTGGGGACTAGTGACTTTCATGCTTTGGTGCATTCAAGGGGATTTGAAAGTTTATCTTGAAAAACTTCCATGTACGAAGATCATACATGTAATGTAATGTAGTCTGATGTAGGTACAGAGTCTGTCTGTACCAGCCAGCACATTTTGATGCAATTGAATATACATGTACTTTATATATTTTATATACTTCATATACTTTATAATATTCAATATAATAATCAATCATGAATTGCTTCACATTACCTTGCGATGATGATGTCGAGGATGTTGATGAGAAGAACAGACGGAAAGCAGTTCGGACAAGTTGTTAGCCTCCAACTGGTTATATATACATACCTCTACGAGTATACCTACATATACATCTTTTCCACCCCTTACATCGGGCTCTCGAGGCTCTCTTTTTGATAACATTGACAACCAACCCCAGATTCTCTCTGGTTGGGTGCAATGCACATCTTGCAGATCAACCAATGGAATCAAGGTAAGAAATATGTCAAAAAGGAGGCGATGAAATCTGTTAAACGGACGAGGCTGAGCAATGCTAAAATATCCCGCTCATCACCCGGTATACGACAATTTCATGGGTTAAGTACATTGTTATGCCACGACTCATAACACTTGAAGGTTATCATGATAACACTATCTTCCTCCACCTTCTAGGTTTCATGGCTTCTTATTTTTAACTCTTACCGCCAACCTAACCGCATTGTCCATGACCATATCGCATAGCGCCTGTCTGTGAATTCCAGCTTGCCGCACGCTGAGCCATCACCGACTACAATCCAACTCGATTGACATACAATTGCAACATATATACTCGGGCGTTTCCCTCATTTGAGCTTATCAAAATAAGGCTTGTGGATATCATTCTCTCAGCATTCTCCATTCAATCGCAATTCGCGAATTTCAGTAATGGCCGCCGACATGGAACCTTTGGAGAAAGATGTGGAACAGGCAGAATCGAAACCGATGATTGGGGAAGAGGCGCACAACGATAGATATGACGGCAATGAGGGGAGAAGAAAGAAGGGTCTGGCGAGTAAATTTGTCGACATTGCTTGCATTGGGTTGAATATCATCAGTACAGTAGTTCTTGTTTTTCTCAATAAATGGTTTGTGTAAACTCTACCCTTGGTGCCAAAATATAAGATCTAATGATAACGTAGGATATTCAAAGACCCCCAGCTGCGAAATATGCAAATATCCTTTGCGATGTGGCATTTTACATGCACAACCATTGTGTTATGGATAGCTAGTCGTTCTTCCTTCAAGCTTTTTGTCCCCATACGACTTCCATTTCTTCAAATGCTTCCATTATGCTGCTTCTTTGCCGGCTTTCTTATACTTGGAAATTTGAGTTTAGCATTCAACTCTGTGGGCTTCTATCAGTCAGTTACCCCCTCCTTCTTTCCAATATCCCACTAATTATCCTCTTCAAACCAGACTCGCCAAAATAATGACCACACCTTGCGTGGCCCTTCTCCAATACATCTTCCTCTCCAAAGCCGTCTCTGCGCAAACCATCCTCGCCCTCGCCAGCGTCTGCGTAGGTGTAGGTCTAACTAATACTGGAGCCTCGGGAACTACCACATTTGGCGCATCCATCGCTATTGCTGCATTCGTAGTAACTGCATTCTATCAAGTCTGGATTGGCAAGAAACTCTCCGATTTCAAAGTCTCTTCTCCGCAACTTTTACTTAATCAAGCCCCAATATCCGTTTTGATTCTAGCGTTTTTGGCACCGTTCTTCGATACAAAACCAGATGTGTCGGTTATACCGAGGGATACACTTATTGCACTGGGTTTGAGTGGTTTGGCTGCTGCATTACTGAATTTGAGTCAATTCTTGATTATTGGAAGGATGTCAGCATTGACATTCAATGTTGCTTCTAAGTATGAACACCTTTCCTATTGTCTTACCTGCAAATATCATGTGCTAACCCGTTCATCCAGTGTCAAAACAATCATAATCCTCACCTACGGTTTCATGAGCGAAGGTCGAGTCCTCACCATCAAAGATTCCATGGGCATATTACTTGCTTTGGGCGGTGCAACAGTGTATAGCCAGCTTTCACAGCGGTGAGAGAAGTGCGTTTTAATGTGTCACGAATCTTGAGGCCATAAGTGAAATCTGGGCGTTGGAGCATGCATGACCTAGGTGTTTGGTATGTGAAATCTTCAATCTTTGAATTGGATAGATAGAGAGATAATTCGAATAATATTTACTGTTTTAAACAATGAGCTGGATGAGAGTACTGAAAAGTATCTGTCGAATCCATTAGAAGCGAAAAGCTCACGCCGAATCTATCTATACATGTCCAGGTGTGATGAATTCAAGTCTGTAAATCTAATTGGGGATGAATGAGTATTCACATGCAGTCTCAATCATCGGCAGCTATGTGGATGTTCTAAGCAGATAGAGTAGCTCTGTGGTGCTCAGTACAATTGAATCAAAACATCTATCTGCCCCGCTGTGATCCTGTTAATTTGAAGATGGTGTGATTTCACGAGTATAAGATGAGGGATTTATAACACATGAGCTCTAATTAAAGATTCAACTTTTTGCCATTCCACATTCAACTTCGATTGATCACCACAGAGCAATATAATAAGATGGGTAAAGTTTCGAAACTCGGATAAAGTATCTACGTATACATGAGATCGATATCAAATACATCAAAAGCTCAGAGTTCCATTTTCAAATGGTGATGTCCATTATGTTTGTTTTCAAATATGCATTTCTAAACTCCTTACGCCCGATGCCTAAAACCCATTAGACAATGCTAAGGTGTCAAAAAGACAACATGAAGAAAGACAACAGTGTATACTACGCTAATTCATTATATGTATCACAATCCATTTACCATATCCTTATCATACCAATCATACATTCTACATGCAGAATCTATTCTTCTCGACCGAACTCAGTATCACTCATCCACACCGTGTATCAACCATCCGTCGACCAACCTCATTTACCGTCTCTCTACCAACAAGAAATGCATCGCCACATATGCTAAGAAAATGAAGGCACCGGCGAAAATAGCGAGATTGATTGCATCTGGCCAGAATGCCTGCGTGTTAAATCCGAAACTGCTCAAGATTACGGCGCCGGGAACGGTAATGTCGAGCTTGTATTTCTGATCCACGAGTGTCAAATATGTGACTTCATTGACAATTAACGATTCGAAGCCGTAGTGGAAAATCGACAAGGACTGTAGCCAGAGAGCGGACTTGGGGATAGCATCGTGGTTGAGGAGAAGACCGGCAAAGAGTAGACTAAATAGCATGACAAGACTTCCGATGAGACTTGCAACGCCGTTATCTTTGAAGACAATACCAAGGAAAAGACAGATTGCAGCCGCTGCGAGATTGAAGAGGACGAGGATGAGGAGAAACTTGAAGAAATTAGGAGCTTCAGCTACAAGTCCAGTCATAGGGTATAAAATAGAGCCCATAATGAGAGGAGGAATAATTCGGAGTGGTACGATATCGAAGAGAACTTTGGCGAAAAAATACGTGACGGGAGAGTAGTAGCCATTTGCTCTTTCTCTGACAAAAACCATTCGCTCGGTAGCAAAGACGTTCAGACTGGAGAGGGTACTGAAACCGAAAAGCGCTAGAATGAAGAAGAATAGTCCCAAGCGATTTTGGAATCCCGGAATGTCGTCTGTCAGGCCATAAAACAAGAATCCAGAGAGTACAGCCAACAGAATTGCGATTGCGTAGTGTGTCAACATCAACATCGGATTTCGGTAAAGATTGCGCCAGGTACGTTGTGAAAGAATAACAAATTGTCGAAGGTATCCAACTCTTGCATATCCTCTGCCCATCGTAGTTGTGGCCATTGCGCTGTTATCCTGTACATGTCCATTTGTGGTTCCATTGGCATTTTGAGCGGCGGAAACAGCGTTCTTGAGGTCATCCTGAAGATCTCTGGCGATTGGAGATTGTGCATAAGAAGATACCAGAACATCCAAATCCGAACCAGATCCAGGTGCATCAGGTGGTAAATTATCTGGATATTCGGCAATCGATGAATGTTGTCTTGACATCCTAAGCCAATGCTGATTTGCCTCTGGGTCTACAGGTGCCTCATCAGGTTGGGAAGTAGGAGTTTCGACTCCACTCTTCTTGCGAGTGAAAAGCTCACGTTCTTGCTTTGCCCTTACAGAATCACGGCGTTTGCCTTTAGGTCTTAACAGGGACTCGCTTGGGCTACCAACAACAGGCTCCTCAATGCTACCGCCAGAGATGCTTGCAATTGACTTAACCGCTCTAGTACTGCTTGCTCCAACGCTTGGTGTAACGCCGTGTCTGAAATCTGATGTAGTATCATCAATTGGGGTGCGAGGTGTACCAACATGCATTGTCAAATCAACCAAGTAGTCGGCAATGTTGAATCCAGGTGGGCAGGCGTAACCAATGTGATCGAAGTATTCTTGACAAAGACTGAACTCACCAGAATAGACCGTCCTTCCTTTTGCGAGAAGGAGTAATCTATCGAACAAAGCCACAATGTTGGATCTTGGTTGATGAATGGTAAATATGACCGTTCTTTTGTAGTTCTTAGCCAGGTTGACGAGACATTCGATGACGTTGAATGCGTTGTATGCATCAAGACCACTAGTTGGCTCATCGAGGAACAATATGCTTGGACTGGTAACCAATTCACAAGCGATTCCAACTCGACGTTTTTCACCACCAGAAATACCGCGACCCTTGCCATCCTCAGAACCAATCAAGGAATCCTTGATATGAGAGATACCAAGCTGTCGCTCAACTTCAAAGACTCTCTGCTCCTTGGCCGATCTTCCCATGTCTCTTGGCAATCTCAAAAGAGCGCTAGTCATGATCGTTTCGTGAACGGTAAGAGTAGGTAACATAGCATCTTCTTGATCAACAAACCCAATGACGCTTCTGTATTCGTTATCTGTGACCTTTTCACCGTTGACATAGAAATTTCCTTGAACAACACCGCGCTTATTTTTACGAGCAAGAATGTCAAGAAAGGTGGTTTTACCAGCTCCAGATGCACCCATGATGGCCATGATCTCGCCAGGATGAGCTACACCTTGAACACCAGTCAAGATCTGCTTTCCATTTATATTGTATGAAACATTCTCGAAGTATAGGGAGGCGGGCTTGTGATCGGTCATTAGCTTGATGCTCTCGTCATCGGAATCGTCTAGATGAATAGGGCCGTATTTGAATTGCCTTCGAGACAAGTACCAAACTAAAAGAATAACTCCAACAACAAATAGAGATGCAATGGCAATGACACCTGCGATCAAAGGCGTGTTGATTCTCTTGATAGGGCGTTCGTATCCTGGAATCTCGGTTTCGTAGAGACATTCTCCCGCCTGACAATTGATAAAAATGCTGCTGTCTCCAAACATTTGTTGAATAAGCAAATCCATTTGAGGTTCTTTGAAAGTACATTCGTTGCTGCCATCCTTCTGCTCACAATTAAAGGTTGCAGGACCTCTAATTTCTTGATCGAGGAAGTCCGAAATGTCAACCGATCCGTTTTCACCGCAAAGCATTCGGTCCGGAACACACTTGCAAGCAATGTTTTCACATTTTGCACTGGTCGAGTTGCGGTCATAATCGTTTTGCGCGCCCGATGTACAAGTATCCAAGGAACAATAAAACGACTCTCTCTCATCGACCCAGAATTGAAAGTCGCAGGTCTCTACTTCAGCGTTGCAGGTGAAAGTAACCTGGGGCTTCTTGCCATCCAAGATATCCAGAATCTTTCTGTTGGTGACGTCGCACATCTGGTAGTTCTCCTTTACAACCTCGCCGTTTTGATAACAGACGCCTCCTTCTTTTTCTGGCATTAGAGCATTGCATGCCTTGTTGTTCGTACAGACATTGCAGTTGATTCCTGTCCAGCCATCTTCGCAAGCGCATGAATCTGTCGTTCGCATAGGTCGATCCTTTCCATCTGCCAAAGAGCCACAAACTATTAAGAGTCAATAAAGAAGTTTTCCAGAATTTGAAGCAAGTTTGGCTAACCTGGCTGGAGACAGTCATCGCCACCGAATCCTGGTGGACAAGAGCATTTGCCATTGTATTGATTGCAGTCAGAATATTGTCCGCAAGTAAATGCGGGCAGTAAACAATTGAAACTGTATTCAGTCAGCAAGAGATTTTGGCCTAGAAGAAGAGGCGCAGTACCAAGGAGGACAATCGTCAGGTCGGTCGTCCATGAGAGCTAACTGGGCTTTCATCGAGTCTATCGACGAATAATTCGTGAAAGCGTGCGCGTTCCATGATAGAGACAGAGTGGCGAGGACTACAGTCCCCAGTTGAAGTCGTTTCATCGTTCGTGAATGTTTGCGAAAATCGCGATTGTTGAAAGTGGGAGCTTGCTAATGGAACCAGCTTAATGCTGCGGTGAAGCGACGACTCTTGATGCCATGTAAAGTAGAGTAGAGGGATCCGAATAATAGTTGGAACGAACAAATAGTAGTGAATTTCAAAGAGAGGAATTAAAGAGAAATGCCTGCGTGGTAACTCGATAAGATTTTGAATGAGAGAATAACAAAATTAATGATAAACAAAATGAAGCTTGTTATCAAGTGTTGAAGAAGAGTTGATTGAACAGCTTAGGTAGTAGGTAGGCTGGTAGCTAACCTTCATAAGAGGTAGTGTCATATCAATGTCATTCGCATTCACGTTCATCGGAGAGAGTTTTAGCTTGTCCGTCTCCTGTCCTGTCCGTGGTAACAAGAATAAGCGGGGATTGATAAAACCTGGAGCAAAGACGAGGCAGCTGTCAGGAACCAAAAGATAAAAAGATAAGCTGGGAGGTTGGAGAATGGATTAGAAATTACGATTACATAGATTTAGATGCAGAGATGTATGTTTGTTTATATACCCTTCATATCTCAAAGTGGTGGGATGGACATGGAAAGCTTCATGAAGATCCATTCGACCATCTTTCAAGTCGAAAGCTTCTATCAAATCCTCAAGTATACATGTTAATAAGACTCTCCAAAGTTTCTCTATCTTATCAATATACAATGGATGTACTCGATGTACCAGGTACTCAATCAGCACTGTATGTAAAGTAGAGTATGTCAGGGCAAACGTTGTGTCTGAGCTTCACAAAATCTTCATCATCCTATTGGTTCTGATTCCTCACTCTTTTCTGGGGATGGCCGAGGTTTAGCAATCTCCACAATGCAATGTCATTCACGCCTTTCGAATATACTCCATGTGACAACTTATTACTACTGCAATATTGAAAATGTAGGTTTGTTGAATATATATCAAGCGAAGATGTCCAATCCAAATGCCAACATCTCTTAGTCTTCTCTTCTAGACAATACTGTCCGACCCTCTACACTCTACCATCTCAAACATGGTCAAGATTGAGCCTTTCGCCGTAGAACAAGTACTACCCCTCCATTCTCCACCAAAACTGAAATGTCTCTAACATTCTAATAACTCCAGTGGATGGACAAATATGAGGTCACACCTGGGGTTCTCAATATTGCCGAGACATGTGCAGCTTCCATCTCCATTGACGATCTCGTAAAGTTATCCGAAGATCCAAATCTGCCTCATCCAATATTAACCTCGACCAAACTCACATACGGACATATCCGTGGATCGCCCGCTCTTCGAGAACGTCTAGCGTCTCTTTACTCCGCTAGAGCTGGCTCGCCTCTATCACCAGAGAGTATACTTCTCACGCGCGGTGCCATTGAAGCGAATTTCCTCACATTATATACGTTGATTGGCCCTGGAGATCATGTAGTTTGTGTGCATCCAACTTATCAACAACTATACTCTGTTCCACAAAGTCTCGGTGCGGAAGTCTCGCTATGGAAGTTACACAAGGGAAAGAAGTTCATTCCTGATCTAGAGGAGCTGAAGCAATTAGTCAAAGATAATACCAAAATGATTATTATCAATAATCCAAACAACCCCACAGGCGCTACAATTCCAAAGTCCGTTTTACAAGGCTTGACGGAGTTTGCGAAAGAAAAAGGAATCATTATTTTGAGCGACGAAGTTTATCGACCATTGTTTCACGGAATATCAGTAGCTGATGCAGAATTCCCTCCATCAATGGTATCCATGCCTTACGAGAAAATCATAGTCACCGGCTCCATGTCAAAAGCTTACTCGCTGGCTGGTATTCGCATTGGTTGGGTCGCATGCAAGGACAAAGCTATCATCGAAGCTCTCGCGGAAGCTCGAGATTACACCACTATTTCTGTTTCGCAGCTGGACGATCGAGTTGCCTCTTATGCCATGAATCAATCTGTCATCCACGCACTCCTTGGCAGGAATATCAAACTTGCCAAAACCAACGTGGCACTTGTAGATGCTTTTGTCAACGAACATAGCGAGAACTTGTCCTGGGTTAAGCCAAATGGTGGCACTACAGCCTTTATCAAAGTGGAAAGCAGGAGGGAGCCAGTGGATGATGTACAATTCTGTGTGGATGTTATTGAGAAGACCAAGGTTATGTTCTTGCCGGGTTCTAAATGTTTTGGTGAGGAATTTAAAGGTTATGTGAGAATTGGATTTGTGTGCGAAACGGAGGTCTTGAAAGAAGGTCTGCAGAAACTGGGAGGATACATTAGGGAATATCTTAAGTGATGAATACCTAGTAATGAATAGAAATTATGATGATTCAAGAAAAGTTTCAAATTAACACAATATTGTAATGAATGAGAACATTGTTCTTACTCAGTGCACCGTTATACTGTTTCAAAACGCATTTTGATTTCATGGTGAGGTGAGCTACTTGTCAGACTGCAGTCTAGACCATCAAACATGGCCCCCAATAATCCCGACTAGCAGACTGATTGTAAACTCTCAATGTTTGGACGCAAAACAATGTTTAAATTGAATGCAAAGATGCAAATTTTCTAAAGCAGGTGCAGGATTGAAAACATGAGAACGTTCAAATTGGAATTATCATCCCAAAGTGACCGGATCACCTAATTGATTCAGGTATTTAAAAGCTTTACATTATATTGTCGAGTTGCACTCTGAATCGGTTAACAAAAACGCTATGAACAACTCATAGCTAATAAAACCATCTCAAAATCGTTTATTCACTTACTCATAGTCAGATAGTCAACAGCATGAGAAGTTAACACCATAAAACCGTATCAATATTGAAATTCTTTCCTAATCTTTGTATTCTCCATTGGGTATAAACATATATCTAAAGCATAATCATAGTCATAAGCAAACAAACATCGCAATCCCTCCATTCCTCATTGTCATTATCGTCTCTCGTTCCTTCATCTTCCTCGTCGACTCCCTCATATTCAACCAAAGCCTCCCATCATTATTTATTCATCAATCATTGCCCTCATACCCGCTTCTTCAGCTCGCATCTCTTCCCAAAGACAAACACAAAAGACATAACCCTCCAACTCTCATGCCTTCTCGCCCTCAAGAAATCTCAAGAGCCATTCCCTTCCCCGCCACGCCAAGCCCATTCATTGCAACCCCCTCATCCCCCCCAGAAGAATAACAGATCTCTCTAAACTTAATTCCCTCCTCCCGATTCCCATCCGTACACTCAAACCCCGTGCTTGCATTCTCCCGCCCCGCTTTCGCACTGCTCAGTCCAATCATGCTCTTTACCTTTCTCATTCCCTTGATTCTATCCAAGCCACCCATTGCGATATCCATCCCGTCCATTTCAATCTCCATATCATCTTCAAATTCAACAGCACTTCCATTCAACGCCTTGCCTACAGGAAACCCGGTGATTCCATTTCCGCTGTTGACGGAAGCTTCGAGTGCAGCGGCCCTCGCCATGGCTTTGCTCGTCTGCACACCATAGGTATAGAGAGCGGTGAAAACGAGAGAAGTGCCTAGCATGACGTGGAGGGTGTAGAGGATGTAGAGGGTGACGGATTTAGAGCTGAGGAGGTAGGCAAGGTTGGAGAACATTTTTATTGATGTAGGATTTGTATTTCAAGGGGTACTCTTTGTACTTTGAGTAGTGGATTTATATGTGTTTTGTTGTAGAGTATGGTTGATACTCGAAGTCGAAGTCGAGATTGATGATGGGAGTAAGAAAGTGTATGTTTGTTGACCGGGGAGTCGTATGAGGAGATTTGACAAAGTGAATTGATAGTAATTTATGATGGTATTGTAATTGTTTTCGTGAACAGTTGGTAAGGTTGAAGTTGTATGTTGTATGTTGGATAAGGTAGAGGGAGGATTGATGTGAGGTCGATTTAATTGTAGTGCTTCGGAAAAGGCAAGAGCAGATGACTTCTATCTATACTTCTTGATTCTTGAAGAACGCGCGGTACCAGTAAAAAGAGTTTTTTCTTGATTAATTTTTTTCAAAGCATTGCCGGGCCATTATTTATTGATTGTTGTGATCTCCCTCAACCCCATATTCTGAAGTCATCGTGAAGTTACTACGATTAATGAATTTCTCCTTGCAAGGAACATGCTCGCAATTTCATTCATGCCCATAGAACCAGCAAATCATCTCATAATTTTTAGGGAGTGAAACCCCTCAAGCGAGCCCAACTGCCAGCACATCCCTCGCGTGAAAGGAAAAGACACAGCCTTATTTCAGGGGTAGCCACGGTAAATGCATTCATGTCAATAACATGGGCCGCGAGTATAGGGCTTAATTTTCAGCGCATGAAGCACTTTTCAACATCGTCTAATCTTTTCGCCGAGTGCACTACGTCAGTGCGGAGTCCTTCTGGAACATCTGAAAGAAGGGCATGGTGATAGGAGATCGTGAGATAGAGATGAAATCGTAGGGAGGGGGAAAATAGAGTTTAGTAGTAGGGGTTGAACGGCATTGATGACCTCAAACTTCAAATGTTACCCAGCCACCACAATATATCGAGTTCACGACTCAGATGCTTGGCCGTCATCTATGTATTATGGGGGAAAATAGAGTGCGTGTTTGATGGAAGTAATATTATATGATGGGTAGTTCATCGTATGTTTGGCGGTTGGGCATTCATCCCTTCAGATCGGCGGGTCTGAGTGTTCCGTAAGATATTCGGCCTCCTGCCATTGACTTTTCATTGATATTCACATGACTCATTAACAGTGATTTGGAATACCCAATTTCCATCAATGAATTTCGAATGTTTCCAGTTCATATAGTCCGTTTTTGACTGCTCGAATCCCTTCTCCATACATGAAGCCATCGATATATGCCTCTCCCACGAGAATGTAGTGATTATCAGTCTTTCTCAATATGACAGGAAATCTACAACCTGGAAGAATGCAGATCAAATCATCTTTGGAGCAGTTCGATGGTCCAAGTCCAATGATTCCTGTGTCGGAAACGATGAAGCGGCGTCTGTTCATTGTCCAACAAGCGGAGATAAGAAGTGCTAAGCATTCCTTCTCATCCAGAGTTTCCTCATTCATCGAGACAGAAGATAATGGAAAACTAAGCTTGGGTAGTTGTTCCGAAAGTATTGCTGCAAGGGCCTTCATTCGAATGGCGTATCCGGTGTGATCATTGAAGGTCCAATTGCCACAAGAGATCGTTCTACAGAATGCTCCTTCCTCTCGTAGGGATGGTCTTCTCTTAGAAAAAACGATACTCCACCATTCTTGTAGAACTTTCAGACCCCTACCATTGTTATCTCTAGAGTTTAATTCTCTTCTGAAGGACAAGCCGGTTTTTTGGACTCTCCCTAAGATGACACCAGTAGTTCTCAAGACATATCCATCTTGAAGAAATTGCACATTAGCATAACTATCACCGGAAGCCATAAACTGAGGTTTGCTATGTTGAAGTCCGATTGTTGTGGGCTGGCGGCTTCGGGGAGGTCTTGTCCAGTTCGGTACCCATGAAGGAAGACCGTCATTGTCGGGCGCCGTTTGGTTTCTTTGATTGACACATATAACATCCAGTCTTCGAGAATCCTGGATTATGTGTCTCGCAGTGTGCATATATACCCGTCGTATTGACAATGAATAATCAATTTTACCAAAGGACTCCCGTGAATTTGACATCCCTACCAATGCTTAGACTTTATCTTTTGGATCCGACGATTTCTTACTCTTGTGGGAAAGCAAAAGCTCAAAAAGAGCAGAGCTGACCGCATCAGGGGCCTGATCTCTTGATACTTGCAAGCTCTTTGGCCCCCCAGTGGTGAGAGTTCGTACAAATGATGGTGATTTTAAGTAGATAGACAACAGTAAGTGTTCTTCTCTTTTTAATATATCGCAGGTGTTACAAAGCTCCATTATAGGTATACTCTCGTCCCCGCAGAGTACAATTGCTTCTTTGGCACAGGCAACTTCTTGGATGACCCATATCCTCCACCAATATTGCCGACGAAAAAGACTTATTAAAGCCATCAATTGATCCTGTGTTGACGGGTCATGGAGCATCTTTATCACTTGATTCCTTGTAGCCTTGTTCAATTTTTTGGCCAGTCGGATTGCTAAAGAACTATTGTCCTTCTCGGAACCAATCCAAACAGGTACAGATTGTGCGTTTTGAAAAATGGTTCTCATCTTAGCTATTTGATTATTTCGCTCTGGTACATTATTCTGATCAATACAGATGGCATCAACCCACAGAAAGCTTTCGTCATTTTCTCTTTGAGACCGTAATCTCCTCAAAGCTCCAATGAGATTGTTGGATGCAGAAAGGCGTTTTCCGTTAACAATTATTGACTCTGAGGAAAATTTGGCCCCCCAAGTATACGAAAGTGCTCGATAATTAGGAGCTCTATGCAAAGCTGTGTGAATAAGCCGACAACATATAACATCGTCCTTCGAAATTGAGGGAAGAAGTCGCAGTAACCGGATCTCATCTAGTCCATGTTTCAATTCCTTGTATTGGAATGGGTCAATTGGTTGATTCATCTGTATGATGCTATGTTGTTGTGTAAGGATGAGAATGATCTCTTCTGGTTGATTGTGTAGCCAAGGAAATCGGTAAAAAAAGTCTGTCAATGCCGAAGAGGAAGTCTCATGATACTATTGATGAGCCACACAAACAAGTTGATGGATCCTCTATCATAATCTAGAACTGGAGACTTATATCGGAGCCTTCATTTTATTGCTATTTGATCGATGCGCGACAACTCCGACATACTATAACCATAGCAACGGCTAACCAAGGATGACAGAAAGTGGGGGTTTGTAGGATCCATGGATAACCTTATCTTAAGCTCACCGTTGTTTTACACTGTATAAATCCGGAAACTTCACCATATTCGCAGATGTACACAAAATGGTACATTGACATATAAGGTACATGTTGATATCTTGGGCCATTCCGCTCGAGTCGGGCTTCTCCTATCTTGCCGCCTCACCGGCTCATTCTCCTCCCCAGGTTATGTTCATCTGACCGTCAAACCAAGTGGCTTGTCGATGGACTTCTACCCTAGGTAGGTAGGTAGGTAGGTGAGTAAATCATAGTATTTGTCAGAATCACGCATCTAGTTCAGTTGTGCAACCATGATGAAGTAATAAACACTTGTCGTTCTAGACTAATCAAAGTCAATGACGTTGGTGAGAATTCCCCGCACCGGCGCATCCCCACTACTCATGCTTTGTTCGTATTCTTTACTTCACTTCACTTCACTTCACCTCTCCATTCTCTATCAAAGTTCACATTTCAAACCTCAAATCTCAAATCTCAAATTTCAAAGATCTCCAGTCCATTTCAACTATTCCGAGTATAATTCAGGATAAACCCAACATGTCTTCCAATTTCTATCTCGAAGGTACCCCAGATGAAGTCAAAAATGCGAAGGTTAGTTGCTATCGGCTTGCCTGCCAAACTACACAGCTGATTGAGATAATGAAGGGACTTCATCTTGTAACAATGTCAACGCCCAATGGCAAAAAAGTTCAGATTATGCTCGAGGAGTTGAAGGCGGCATATGGAACCGAATGTAATAAGCGCCATCTATAATGAAGTGTATAGAGTCGTGCTAAAAAAAAAAACTCAGACACCCACGCTCTTATAAATATCTCAACTAATGAGCAAAAGAAAGATTGGTTCTTGAAGTTGAATCCGAATGGTATGTTATCATAGAAAGTTGTGTGGGAGGTCGATGCTTAGGATCTTGCAGGTCGAATTCCTATTCTGATCGATAACACCAAGACTCCTCCATTTCCTGTCATGGAGACTAGTGCAGAATTGCTTTATCTCTTGAAAGAGTTCGATAACAAGGATATTTTTGGATTCAAGGACGAGTTGGAGAGAAACGAATGCCTTCAATGGCTGTTCTTCTGGCATGGTAGTGTAAGGTCTTCGTCGCCCTGAAAATACTGCCCGGCTAACAGTTTGACAGGGTGCCCCGGTAAGTCCGAGCATAGAGATATCATCTATATAATTATTATTCTATGGAGGGTTCCTAAACTCTCCGTATTCTCTAGAAATTCTATCTAAAGTCATGACATTTTAGCATTACTAATGACTTCAATTTGTAGTACCAAGGCCAAACGAACTACTTTTCCAAGGTTATGAAAGGGAAGAGTCCAGGTGGGTAGCTATATAACTTTATGCACAGCATTTTACTAAGACCGATGGATACATAGAAGCTTTAGAGAGATTCAAGAACGAGACCCTGCGCGTATTTGGGGTGCTCGAGATTCGCTTGTCGGGTAAATATACTGGTGAGCCTCGTGATTACTTGGCTGGCAATGGGAAAGGAAAATATTCCGTTGCAGATATTGGAACTTGGCGTAAGTTGTCTCGATAATCTGTATGGCGCCTTAGTTGACAATGAATTTCAGCATGGTTGAGTGCATGGGAGTTCTCTGGTGCATTCACAAAGGAAGATATGAATGCATTCCCGCATCTATTGAAGTGGATTGATAGGATTGCTGAGGTTAGTAATGCCCATTTGATTGATGACCTTGCTAACAACATTAGCGTCCTGCCGTTCAAAGTGGAATCTCCGAAAGATGGCAAAATAAGTGAATTCAGTTGCCCATATAATAGTGGCTAGGTCATTCACATTTGTCGTGCACTTGTAACAGCAGAGGTAGCTCTATGCACTTATTAGAGTGAATTGAGAGATCTGAAGGACCAATTATTATTGCTTCAACCTTTAATAGTATGGATGTATGTGTGATCTTCTATCTTAAGGCTCTGGCCCGATCAAGAGATGCTCTATTGCAAATGTGTTCCTTTAAACTTCGGCATTCAAGTTCTCATTCTGTATGATAAACCTAACCGTCACACCTGAGAACATGACTTCTGGATGTGTTGCCTGCTTACAAACACTCTTTCATCGCCTAGCCATCTCGGTAATTGAGACATTGGATAATTCAATTCTAGACGTGAGTGATTTTGATGCAAATGAATCAATTGGCTATGTAGTTGTCTGTTTACTAGCGTTTCAACGGGCTACATATGGTTCGGCTTCCGGCAGAAGACTTTCTTTTCCTGCAACAACAAACGGCAAACTTTCCGAATTTCCAGCATGGGAGACTCCTGTTATTTCTTTGTGTCACTTTCTGCTTTGCAGGTGTACTTTAACTTTATCTACTTTTCAAAGATGCTTTCCATGCAATTTTCAATGATGCTTCTTATTTGCTGCAGTTTCTTTTTGCTTTTGCTATTTTTTCGTGTGTTTGTTGTCAAACATGCCTCCAAATATTATCTTTGTCAGAATACGAATTTGCAGCCATACTTTCCTTCATAAAAGTGTCCCATCCCAAACCAAGGTAGATATACTCTTGTATCTAGAATTTTCAGCAACGAGAAATTACTGCTGTCTGTGGACGTGCGTATAAGCTCATTTCTCCTGCGGTTTCTTGAGGAGCAACTGATGAGGTTGACAACAAGAGTAACTTCCGAACATTTAATTCACATCGCAATTACAGAAAGAATACTTAGCTTGAACTTGTAAAGCGCCCCTAACTTCACTTTTGGCTAAGCACAGAAGTCCTTCCTGACTCAAAATTACAATAGAAATAAAATTTCAAATATTCACCGTTTCTCCTCCCTCATTTCTCCACCTTGAATTGAACATTCAATTAGCCATCACATTAATCAATATTTATTTTTATAAAACTCTATACTGTCTAATCTCTTTCAATTTCAAATTTGAAAGCTAATCAAGCACTCTTCTCCACGGATAGAAACACACATATCCAACTCATCCAACTTTGCTCATCAATGGACGCCACCGCCCCTCACACACTCCCACTGGCAGAGGCCAGCCATTTTGAAGAATGGTTTAGAATAGCTATGACGTGGAAAACTGGAAAGGTAAGGAACTTGCAGCTTGCCTTGTACAAAAATCTCCATTAACCAGCGCTTGTATTATAGAGTTACAGATGTGTATCCCCAACCAAAGAAAAAAACTTCGATGGGAGCAAGGGAGGACTGGTAGAACTCTTGACACCGCCAGCTTCTCCCTCGAAGCCAAAGTTCCCATCTTTCTTGGACTTTCCAGTGTCGACCCGAAAAAGCTCGATCACATCTTCTCTGGTCTCTCCTGTTTCTGAATCATCGTTGTTGGCCCCACGATGCTTGACGCCACCCATGGTAGTTGCACTGCCCGATTCAAAATTAGGAATCGATTCAAAGTCCACTTCACCACAGACAGCTGATCTCTCCGCTTGTTCCAAATCATCACCACGTATACCTACCTCTCCTTCTCCTCCTCCAGAGAAAGCGCCAATATTCGAGAATGAGTTCTACGAAGTCAAAACTTCCCCAAAGGGCGGTCTAGGTTGTTTTGCCAAAATAGATATTGAGTCTGGAACTATGATTCATTCCGAGGAACCTTTGTTCTTATCTTCAATGGTACAAATCTACTACAAATTTGAACAATTGATAGCGGAAAAACAAGCTGCCTATCTGAAGTTGCATTATTGGCATGGTCTTGCTGCTCACAAGGTTCTTGCAATTTTTCAGACTAATCGGTATGTGTATCCGCCTCAAGTATTAAACGGTTATAGGGCGGCTCAAAGCGTGTGAGATAATTGCATCACTGACCCACCTTGTCCATAGTTTTCATGTACCCGGCGGCAAATCTGGGATTTTCCTGAATTCTTCTCGTTTTAATCACGCCTGTCCTGGTTTCTGCAATTGCACCTATGTTTTTCGTAAAGATATCAATAAGATGGTATTCACAACCCTCAGTGATATAACAAAGGGTCAAGAAATCACAATTTCTTACGCGAATGTACCCACTCATTTGTATCAGAACTACGGATTCTTTTGCGATTGTCCGGGATGTCCTCCAGGGAGTTTTGCGTCTAAGAAATGGGAATATGAGAATGATCTGAGAAGACAGGCGGAGAAGCCAATTGACAATACGACCTACTTTGAGCCAGAACCGTATCCAGGGAATGAGGTTGAGGCGTGGGAGAGTGCTATGTTTGAGTGGTAGATTGGGGGAGTGATAGGAGTGGAAAGTATGAAAGGGAGTGAGACATTGGGATGTTGATGGATGTCTGAGGAGGATCTATGACATGGGAGAAAAGCATTTTTATTCATTGCTTCAGCGGAAGATACCAAGTTGTTGGATAAGTTACCATGGGAAAACTTGAAGATATGCACTTGACATAGCGCTGGATGTTATTAGTCATGGGGTTGCTACCGAAGTCCGAAATTGACGTTAAACTATACCGTCTACTAATTATGGGGATGGAACAGCGATCGACCAGCGATTGGTTGTCTTTCAGTTATTGAAAGGTTCATCATTTTGAACATAGAAGTTTGGAAGACTCACAACGATTTATGAAACATTTTCTATCAAAGACCAAGCAGTTCTCTATGGTGACGCGGGTGAGACAATGGCTTTTCCCCAACGCCTTGTTTGAGCTATCCTGGGAATCCGAAACTTAGGATAAAGATTGTGAGTTTCTGTCTGTAACAAACATAACAAAGGGGGTAGAAACGAAGATTCGAATCGAAGTCAATAGTCTGTACCAACTACAGACACTGGATTCGCAGAGCTTCTAGCTCCGAGTAAAATCATGCCTATATATCTCCAAGTTCCTCCCTCAATGCACAGCTTTCTCAAACTCATCCCTCCCTTCCATCACATCCATTACAAATATATACCAGTACACACTACACCAACCAAAATGAAAAAACCAACCTTCAGACTCCCGGTCGCAACTAGAATAGGTCGCAAAGGAGACTGTGTATCGCCATTGGCATCTCCATCTGAGACAAATCCTCCTTTGAATTCTCGTATGCGAAAATCAGAGAAGACTAAAGGTAGGGTTGAGAAGAAAAAGATGGAGGGGAAGAAGGTGAGGGAAAAGGCGGTGAGAGAGGCTCGTAAAGGGGGTGGGAAGGTTGGGAAATAGAAGGAGGTTGGGGGGGAGAGTGAGAGGGAAAGGGAAAGGAAGAAGATGTGAGAGGTGGGGAGAGAGGGGAAGAATGAGGAGGTGGTAAAGGAGGATGATGAGTGAGTGAGTGAGTGAGTGGAAAGAGAGGGGCGCTGAAATGATAAGGTAGAGGGAAAAGTAGTGATTAGTGAATAGAATTTGGAGAAGAATAGTAAGGAAGATGAAGATGAAGATGAAGATTCCAAACCAAAGAGGAAAAAAAGTAGTGAATTGTATACCTATGTTGATGTGGACTTTGGTAATTTAAGTACACTCAAGATCACTGCAGAAGCATGTAATCAAAACAAGAAACATGAGACTGGTCAATTTCCCGAGTCAGGCAGCCGCTGGCTTGTGATGAAAAGAAATATGATACATGGTACTGGTGTGAAACTACAAAGTTGAACAGGCCATATTTGAAGGGAACAACAGGCTGAGAATTTGGAAGACAGGCAGAAAACTTGCATGAGAGATTTGAATACATGATTGGAAATAAGGGAAGGTATAAAGGTAAGAATTCTCGGCTCAGTATTTGGTTACGAATGCGATAACACAGGAGGTGAATAATAACCATCACAACCAAGCAACGACCCACCAGCCAACTCACACTTCACTCTCACCTCATTTCTTCCCTTGACTCTCATCTCAACTCTGATCTCAACTCATTACTCCATCCACCATGCTCCACTTAAAATTCAATACTCTTGCTCCAAAAACATCACACACCCCAATACCCCCAAAAGATTCTCCCTAACAATAATAAGCCACTCAAAGAAATACGCGTACTCCTTCCAACTACCAAAACAGCAAAAGCTTAAGAGCGCGATGCCCTTTAACCCCAATGACCCACAATCGAATATGTTATCCTTTCGATAATTCATATATTCGATCATGTCACTGCCCGATCGAAGCCCTGACAATGCTAATAAGTAGAAAGGCAGACAACATTCTCGAGAATGATGAATTCTACCGCTGCGCCATCGAGACGTGTGGGTGCTTATTGGTTGGTCGCGTAGTGGGATATATATTGGAGAGCTGGGAGTGGTTTCGCTTGTATTGTAGGCGTAGGTTTATGCGACCAACTTCCTAAGCTGAAAAGCTTTGTGTCATTTTATAGAATTGTGGAAGTTGATATGGGTAATTTGATCGCTGGGGATCTCAGGGACTTTTATATGGACTTCTGTATGCGTTTCTTTGTTATAGCCTTGTACTTCCTCTCGAAGTTGATGATGACTGATGTAACGTGATTTAATGCCTACCGGGTAGAAATCAGTTTACACGTTTACATGTTGTGGAATTTCTCGCTGCATATCGCGATGAATCTTCAAATCGCGCGAACAGCGAGTTCTTCCTTATTTATCATATTCCTCTCGCCATTATAGGTTGTCTCAATCATGTTGCACTTGCAGAGTCTTCGCACAATTGATCCTCCCGGGTATGATTGACGGTTCCCTTCAAAAATCATCTGTCCTTCCGAAGTTCAGACTCCGTTTTCCTCTTCTCCATTCGTCACATTGCCCTCCGACTTCCCAGCATCCTTCCTCCTATTTCTATCCTTCGCTTTGCCTTTGATCTTTGCACTAACCGCCTCATGTTTGTTCTTCCACATCCCTCCATATCTATACTCTGGATGTTTGCCATCGCCATCTACTGTCCCTCCACTGACATCCTTCCAACATTTACCTGTACATACGAAATGCCATTTTTTCGTATCATCAATTTGGCATCGTATCAGTACATCGCGAAGTGTGTGACATATAGTACAGGGCTTGCTATGTGGCGACGGGGAAGTAGACGGCGAGTTTAAGTTTGCAGATGAGAACGTAGAGTCTTCGGTATTGATGTTGGAATTATGCTTATTGGGAACTGAATCTTGATCTTCCCTGTTCGTATCCGTATACGCGGCTTTGTCTTCCGGCATTGCTATAATCTTGATTTCATACGATAGGGTGTTGTGTGATGTGATATGATGAATAGAATCCTGGTGTTTTTGAACATCATGACTCATGAGTTCTCCAAGTAGAGAGTTCGGAAGTCAAGGCCGAAGCTCTCTCCATATTTGTGGCTTTGAGTGTGCGTATATTGCTGCTGCTATAACAGTACACTGCCGAGTTTGGGGATATAATTGGAGTCCACGGGCATTCATGATGGTTATCCTAGAACATTACAAAAAGCAGCATTACCTTAGCCACACTCAGCCATAGTAAATCTACCGTGGATGTCATCTTGACTCCAATTTATAGAGTTTATTAGTTCGCCATCCATGCGACCGGTCTTTGTTGGGGGAGAGAGAAAAAGTATATAACGAAGCCGTTTTCATTTGCTTCGTGGATATCAATACTCCTAATTATAAGAATTAATCACATCGGACACTTTCGTACATTCATCAATCAACACATCATCTCCAATACCCGCTCCAATAGCAGTTAATCCGACTCAATTCCAATACTGAAGACATAATGGCTGCTTCATCTTCTGTAAGTATACTTTATCTCATCTCACATTGGAATGATCGAAATCCTGCTAACGATGATTTTCACAGGCGGATGTATTTGCATACTTTGTTGCAATCTTCATTCCTCCTTTGGCCGTCTTCTTGAAGACTCTATGTGGATTTGACTTTCTCATCAATATCTGCTTGACCATCCTTGGTTGGATTCCAGGTGTTATCCGTAAGTTCACGTCCATATCCTAGGCTGTGTATTTGTCGATATACTTATGAATCTCATAGATGCCTGGTATGTTATCTCAAAACATGACCCAGCGAAGCATGCTCCATAAGAAGGGGTATTATAGGGGGAAATGCTGGTGATGATTGGTGATGATACCTTGGGAGTGGGTATATCTAGGAGGGTTTGGCGTTCAAGGTTGAAGGGAATCTCTTCTTCGACGGCTCATTCTGAGATGAGGATATCCAAGGAGTAATATGTTGTTTTTATACCATTCAGGAGTTATTCGAATTGATCAATCATACCACAATAATAAGAATACTGTACACACTGTACACACTGTACATACAATCCCTTCACATCTTCTCGAATCTATCCCACCTTGCTTTGCTCAATACTTGGAAATTCGATAGATCCTTCTGGATACCTATCTAAGCCCTACATAGATAGTAAGATCGGATGCACCGGAAGACATCAGTCCACTAAGTTGAAACAGATTGATAATATTTGGTAATTATTCGAGGGGCGGAGACACCCTTATTTCTTGGACTGTTGGACAATTCGAATCTAACACGAGTATTTACGAATATTTACTAATAAGACTCTTGGAATGATGGATGTCAAGAAATTAAGAAAAGAACGGTCCGAAAAAGATGTCAAGCATGAATGATGGTTAAGCATACCTAGCCAAGCGAAGGTCCCTTCACTTCACCCAAGAACATATAAATAAATGTCATCCCCTCCATCTATCTGCACTTTCTCACCTACCGGTAATTCCCCTTCTAAAAAATCACCACCTTTTCACACAGGATTTCAACCAATTTATGCTATACTTACGTACTTTACTGTCTGTACCCAGTTCCTTCATTTTCAAGGTTGGTAAATGATTGGAGTTATTTATTTTCATCACCTCAGCTCTAAGGTATTTATACTCGTGGTCACTGCTTTGCTTTGGGGCGTCATGGTTACAGTGTATAGCTCGGCGCACATCGCCATTTCTTCAATTGGAATTGGAGAATGACAGCAAATTGCTTGGACGAGTAGCCCGATGGCTGAGAGAATCATTGCCGGCTCATCTCTATTTCGGCTGCCCCGTGTTTCAACGGTTAAAAGGCCTGATTGTATCTTAGCAGAAGTAATACCTCATCTTTTCTCAAAAGCCGGTTTGTTCAAATTGCTGTCGCCAAGCTTGTCGGCTGGGTGCTTGGCAGCTGTGGTGTCAAAAATGCCTTGAATTGTCTCTCCTAATTTTTGAGGGATCATTCACGCTGCAATCTTATTCTACTTTGATTTCACCGCCAGAATCCTGTTTTTTTGAATAGTGAATAGCGCATCGTGTCTTTTGAGGTCTGGACCCAATTAATTTCGCAGGAACGAACGAACGAACAATCAAGAACATCACAACAACCTCTTACAGAGAACGAAAAACGGCAACGACGACCTGCAGTTTCGAAGTCATTACGTCCACCTTCCACATCTAAATCTCCCATCATGCCTCGAACAGAGCGACCAGCTCATAGACGCAAACACCATACAACCAGTCATTCGACGGCGCCAAAGGAAGATATCGAAATGTCTTCACCACCGCAAGTTCACGGCCGCGGCCACGGCCACGTTGCGGAGGTTTCAGTCGAAACTAGCACTGGACATCCGACGACCGCATATCATAACTTATCAGAAACTCTGCACCACATGCTACCTACACATAGAGTCAATCATAAGGGTTACAAAGTTACAAAGGGTATTCAGCCTGACGGAGAAAGTGGCAGACGCGGTATACACCCTTTCCATTTCTTCAAGATATGCTGGACTTCGACCAGTGATGCTTCTCGACTTGTCAACATTCTCTGGCCCGTTGTGCCTGCAGCACTCGCTGTTCGATATGCTAGGGGCGACCTCCATCTGGCGGTTTTTATCCTCAATTACATCGCGATGGTGCCTTGTGCAAATTTAATTGGCTTCGCCGGACAGGAGCTGGCGAGAAAATTACCAAAGGTGTTTGGCATATTGTTGGAAACGACACTTGGAAGTATTGTGGAGATGATTCTTTTTATAGTCCTTCTAACAAGGTCAGGGAGTGCCATCTTATTCTATGTTTACAATCACTAACCCGCTCAAACAGAGAAGAATATGGGGTCATTCAAGCTGCGATTTTAGGCTCAATGCTAGCTACCTTACTATTATGCTTAGGGATGTGCTTCTTTGTTGGTGGTCTGACACGAGATGGTAGGCTCAATTCCTCGTATCCTTTGGTGTCGGTCGCTAAATTACATTTTAGAGCAGGTATTCGACGAAGCTGTTAGTGAAGTTGGAAGTGGACTGTTGTTGACGGCGTAAGAGACTTTCTTATAGACAACTTACGTATCGCTGACTTTACAACAGTGGACTTGGCCTCATTATACCCTCGGCATTCGCAACGGCCTTGTCATTGAAAACCTCTGCGGAGCTCACCCCTCAGGTTATCGCAGAAAAAGTCCTCAAAATATCTCGCATCACGTCTGTACTTCTCATAATTGCTTATGCTACCTACGTCTTTTTCCAGATGCGAACTCATCACAGCATATATGATGCTATTCTAGAAGCAGATGAACAAAAGGACGAGGATCGCCATAGAGATTTGCAAAAAGACAAGCTTACCTTGACTGAGTGTATTATTGCTCTTGCAATCTCAATCGCTCTAGTGACTCTCATTGCCATCAGTTTGGTCGAACAGATACCAACAATTGTAAAAGAACATAATATTTCTGATGCATTTATGGGCCTTATCCTTGTTCCTCTGGTTGAAAAAGCTGCCGAACATCTTTCTGCGGTAGATGAGGCTTACGACAATCAGATGAACTTCGCGTTATCCCATGTTCTAGGCGCAACGATTCAAACAGCATTGTTTAACGGTCCTTTGGTTGTCATCATTTCCTGGGGTTTGAATAAGGGATTGGATCTCAAGTTTGAGATGTTTGATATCGTTGTCCTGATCCTAGCCATTTTGGTCGTAGGAAATTTCTTACGAGACCAAAAGAGTAATTATCTAGAAGGAGCTCTCTGCGTGATTGTTTACATCATTATCGCAGTAGCCGCTTTCTTTTATCGTAAGTAAAATATTCGATCGTGGAAACCTTCGCGGTAACAAAAACATATTGCGGTTGAGCTAACTTGCCATTCAGCCAATCCAGAAGAAGAACATGGTGCGGAAGGCGAGGCGACTAGTGCAGCCATAGAGGCCGTTCGTCGTCTTCTCTGATTTCATGCATGACATGGATGAAGGAATTCTGGCCCGGAGTTCTATAGCATAAATCTGAGCCTAGCAGTCTTGAAAGGTCTCCGATACGTACTATTGATATCCATCATATAGTATGACGGTCAGAATGTAGTGTTGTTGTAAAATATAAATAGGTTTTAGGTTTTCATCGCTTTCTGGCGATCAGTCGCGGATAATGCATGAAGTTTGGTTTTAGTCTTTTGTTCCAGTCCTGCAATACCTCCAGAGGCTAGCAAGGATTCTTATCGCTTTGCATTCCTGTCTAGTTTTAGACATCATATCGTTGATTGTGATCAAGAAGGCATATACGGTTGTGATGATTCATATACAGACACTACCTAGTTAGCAAGGAAGCAGATGTGCTCTGACCATCGACAAAAGCTTGATTGAGTTCTTCCGGTATGCCCAATGTCAGGTCCATACGATAAGCCTAATTTAATAACTTGTTTTCAAACGAATTTTTATATCTTATTAATTTTATTGAATAAAAAATTCAACTTCAATTACTTCTAAACTTATTAATACAACAAAAGCTTAAAACATTTGAAATATATATTAATAATATAATTAATTATTCATTATCATTTGATTAAATCTTGAATTAAATTAAATTTTATTCCATAAAGTTATTATAGATTGAAATTAGAAAATATAACTAATATTTAGGTGTTTTTGTTAAAGTACTGAAACTTAAGGTTTTGGAAATACATTATTAAATGGAGTGTATATACGATATATTCTTGCCGAGTGGTTGGTTCTAGAGCCAAGATTCGCTTATCTCAGCGGGACCTTGGAAGGTTTGAGCGTAGTGGCACGCGAGCCTTTTTCTAGCTTCCTTTTCGAGCTTAAGTCAGGTCCCCCCCCACTGATTCACCCTCAGTACCTTGGATCAGCACTTACTTAGTTAAGAAGGCGTGAAAATCGATTGCCAAAGAATTGATAATTCTTGAGGTAAATTGATAGAGTAAAGACATTGATCGGATGAGAAGGCCAATCACTCTTTCTTTCTATGGGTAGCTATCTGCCGTTTAGGGTAATGTACTATCAAGGTATAATGGATGATGACATACATGATCTGAATGACAATTGCCAACGGCAAAGAAAAATTCTCGTGTTGATCAACAAGCTATCTCTGCTGCTGAAGGTACCCTCGGCACCTGTACTGTGCATTGTCAAAGATATAAATATGTCCGGATTCCATCTCCCATTTCTCTTATAATCTCCTGTTGTGTGATTCTCAAGTTCTTGTGCATTTTCCATTGATATCGACAAGATGCGTGGCTTGAATTCCCTAGCAGTTTTGCTTGCTGCCTCTGTTACTTCAGTGGTAGCTATTTTGCCACACCACGAAGCGCATGCGAAATATGCAAAAAGAGCACAGCCAAAGAAAGTTCTCCCCAGGCAACCTGCAGTGAGGCCAAGATCGATTTCGAAGTATTTGACAAATTCAACAGCTCGTAAGTCAATTTTCAGTTCATGCCACACATTATTCTAGAAGGGTGCATGACCAGAATGTGTATTGATTTTAATTCTAGCTTTTGCCGTCAATGGAACTGGACTACCCGAGATCGACTTTGATCTTGGTGAATCATATGCCGGAACTTTACCCATTAGCACCAATGCTAGCGATACAAATCGATTGTGGTTTTGGTTTTTCCCATCCGAAAACCCTTTGGCGGAAAAGGAGATCACGATATGGTTGAATGGCGGTGTAAGTTTATATACCCAAAACCTTCATCTCCTACTCTAAAGGGCATTACTAAATATGTCTCTAGCCAGGGTGTTCATCCCTTGACGGATTGTTTCAAGAAAATGGACCTTTCAGTTGGCAATCTGGCACATATGCACCAATTCCAAATCCATACTCATGGACCAACTTGACCAATATGATCTGGATCGATCAGCCCGTCAGCACTGGATACTCACCTGGAGATATCCTTGTTGACGATGAGATCGATGTTGGAAACCAATTTGCTGCATTCTGGAAGAATTTCATTGATACCTTTAGCATGCAAGGCTACAAGATTTACATCACTGGCGAGAGTTACGCTGGGCAATATATTCCATACATTGCTAGTAACTTCTTGGACCGCAACGATACCACGTACTACAACTTGAAGGGTATTCAGGTGTGTAGCCATGAAAATGAATCAATGACCATGTCGTGTGCTAACCAGATGCCAGATCAATGATCCATCGATCAACGATTTCGATACAATGGGTTCGGCCCCTGTTACAGCTGCAGCTCTGTACTATCAGAACGTCCTCAACCTCAACGATACTTACATTGCAAACATTACTGCACGAGCAAAGTCTTGTGGTTACACTGACTTCCTCGAATATGCATCAGTATTCCCTCCAGCAGGACCAATCCCAACAGCTCCAAGTTCAAGTGCATATGGTTGTGACCTTTACGATGACATTTCCAACGCAGTCTACCGCGTCAATCCATGTTTCAATATCTACCATCTCACAGATTACTGTCCATTCTTATGGGATGAACTCGGATTCCCATCTCTCGGTGGAGGTCCCAACAACTACTTCAACCGTACAGACGTCAAGGAAGCTCTCCACGCGCCAGTCGATGTCGATTACTTCATCTGCTCTGGTGGACCCAACTTATTCCCAAATGGAGATAAATCCATTAACTCTGCTCTCGGTCCTCTCCCCTCTGTCATCGAACGCACAAACAATGTTCTCATCGGCCACGGACTTCTCGATTTCCTCCTTTTCGCCAACGGTTCTCTAATCACTATCCAAAACATGACCTGGAACGGTCTCCAAGGATTCCAAGAGGCTCCTTCTTCAACCCAAAACTTCTACGTCCCATACCATGAATCCATTGGTACCATTCTCTCTATTGTGAACGATGCCATCCCCAACACACCTCCACAATATGATACTGCAGGTGCAGGTTACCAGGGAACTTGGCACACAGAAAGAGGACTTACGTTCTCGACGGTCAACTTGGCGGGTCACGAGGTTCCTCAATATACTCCTGGAGCAGGATATAGACATTTGGAGTTCTTGTTGGGGAGAATTGCTAATTTGAGTGTGGTGGGTGATTACACGACGCAGACGGGAAATTTCACGGGGGTTAGTGCGCCGTTGAAGATGAGGGAATTGTATTGAGGCAATCATGTAATGAAATAATGAAGGTGGAAAAGTTAGGGATGTCAATTTCAGTAGTGTATTTGCGCTTGTACATGAAGTCTACCGACATTATGCTGAGAAATATAAACGAATTTCACAGATGGATATCATAATACATTAGCAACTAGATAATAATGCAAAAAGATTCCTCGACAACATGAAACATCTTTCTACACCTGAAATGACATCATACAAAGATAGCAACATTACTTTCTAGCTTTGGCCTTTGATCTTCAATACAAAACTTCAACCTTAAAATAACCATCTCTTATTCCTCATTTTGGCTTTATCAAGACATCTCTACTCGTCTTACTCCTTCCTTTCTCATTATCCCCCCCCGCCCCCTCCCCCAACCAAATCCAACGGCTAAAAAAGGTTGCCAGACTCACTACTAACAGACACACTCGTTGACTAGGTATATTTCCATGGTGCCTAGACATTCGTTATCATAATCTCAGATGGCAGATATCTGACACGCTGAAAAGTAGCCAACTCCCCATGAAGCTGCCTGTATACATGGTTAGAAATCAAGCACCCAGATAATCTGCTCAAGGGTATCAGTAAAGCAGCTCTTAGCAATGGAAAGAAGAGCCAGGGCATCACATCGAAGTACCTATGTACTTGTAATAGGCTTTACGAGGGTGCGAGCGGAAATAGAATGAAATGGGACGGAGAAGGGCTCGAGCGGATACCATAAAGTTGCCCGTTCACCCCGCTTGCTCGTATATCAAGCTCCGTTCACTCGACCTCTCAATGGGATTTGTCAAGGCGAGGACATAAAAATGTTTAATGGTGACTGGGATTTATCCATACTGTTGAGACTTTGAAGGTAATGTTGGGCTTTGGTCTCTCCGATTGCATTCCTTAATGAATGCGTATGTGAAGTTGTAAGTTGTGAGTCAATACAGGTTATGAGTGAGTCCATTATCAATGTATACCTATCTCTCTCTGCTAGGTATTCTTTTGTCGCAAGATTTATCGGCATGTGAATACCCAAGGAAAGTAGGTACACAAGTGCGTAATGCGCCACAACCAAGCGCCACAACCAAGCGCCACACTTCACATTCATCCATGGATCACCTGCACTGCACCTGCATTCAATTGCTTTACCTACCTACCTAACGTTTATTATTGACATGTGAGCCAAATAATAAAAATACCTAGGCAGGAATCGTCGAATGTCCCAACACAAGGTCCATCCGACGGCACAGCTTTGACGATATCCATAAATTCTGACCTGTTCAATCCTCCTCGACATATTTTGTTGAGTTGCCCTAAGGAAATCCTCCATGACCTCCCAGTCGAAACTTCAATATTCTCTCTCGATACTGGTATTCCACCAAGTGTTTGATACTCCACATCCACCATGATTAACAATTCATGGGCTGAGTATGTCTTTATCCGCATTTGTATTTTTGCGCTGCAGAGTATACCACTTGTTAGTTTAGCATATTGTTTCAGTCTCGCATTTACTACTTTCTTTACGAATTATGAATTTTACAGAGTCTCGCGCGCTTTGGAAGTGGTGTTCCTGGCCGAATCTTTCTTCTTCCTCTTTTGCTTCCTGCCGTATCGCATTTGGCTTCAACAAGAAGCTATACATCCACCAGCACCGTCGCGAGAAGAGAGAACGATTTTGTACCAGAGGTGTTCGGACAATATCACGGATCCGGAGGCGTATTTGCAGAAATGGTTTTTGGGTGCGGATATTAGGGATATTAGGAAGGAGAATGTTAAGGAGTTCTTTCTTTGGGCTTTCTTTAATCGTGGTGGACCGCCTGGGGATGATGACGAGGAGTTGGAAGAGTATATTGCGATTCTGGAGAGGCAGCTGGGAAGGGAGATTCCGGAGGGAAGAGGCAATGCGAAGTGTTTGAGGTTGACATTGGATGAGGTTATTATGTCGCATAGGAGTTTGATTTGGTATTGTGTATGTATCCGTATTTTTCATGTGCTGATAATAGAAGATGCTAATGTTAATCACCACAGTGTGTCGGCTTTGTTGACTTCCTAACATTCTGTTCCTTGCGTTACCATGGCTTCAACTTCTACCGCACGAATCTCAAACAATCCCTCAGCATCATTCCTGTTCGCCCGCACAGTCTATTAACTACGTATCATTCGCCCGCTCAGCATATATCGTATTGGCACCGACCGCACACTTCGGAAACCAAACTCCCAGTCGTTTTCATCCATGGCATCGGCATCGGTCTATATCCCTATACTCAATTCCTCAACGAACTCAATGCCTCCACCGGCACACCCGATGATCACATCGGCATTCTTGCTCTCGAAATAATGAACATTAGTTTTCGTCTCACTCATTCTGCCCTCTCGCGCGAGGAAACTGCTCTCGAAATTTCCCAAATAATCAGTCAACATTTCGGGCCAAATCAGAAATTCGTTCTGATTTCTCACTCGTACGGCACGGTGGTGACCACGCACCTTCTACAATCTCCAATCTTGTCCCCGCGTATCGGCCCAATTGTTCTCATAGATCCTGTCTCTATCTGTCTACATTTACCTTCTGTCGCGTTTAATTTCACTCGTCGAATCCCGAAAGATGCGAATGAATATCAACTGTACTATTTCGCAAGCATGGATCCGGGAGTTAGTCATACATTGGGAAGGAAATTCTTCTGGAATGAGAATGTGCTATGGAAGGAAGATTTCGAGGGAAGGAAAGTTACGGCAAGTTTGGCGGGAAGAGATTTGATTGTGGACACGGAGGCAGTGGGAAAGTACTTGAGCTGTGGAAATTTATCTGGTCAATCGACTCCGAGTTTGAAGGTTACGAATGGAAATGCGAATGGAACAGTCAAGAGTACTTCGAATGTGGCTGTCGCGCCTTTGATAGATATTGATGAGCAGGGAGCTGGAGAAGTGGAAAGATCCGTAGAGGTAGATAGTACACAACAAGATGGCGTGGATATAAAAGATGAGGACGAGTGGAAGTATAGGGAGTGGAAGGGAGTAGGAACAGAAGTTCTATGGTTTGGAACGTTGGATCACGCGCAAGTCTTTGATAAGAAGACTACGAGGAGGAGAATTATTGATGTTGTGAGGAGATATTGCGAGGATGATTAGGGAAAAGGGGTAGGGATGATGCAGAAAAATTGTTTGCGATTCGGGGACTTTCGAGAAATAGAGAAGAGGGGAGATTAGATTCGGTTAGATATCGAAGACGTAGACAGAACAGGTGTATAACATGGTGGAGTGGGAGAAGAAATAGACATGGAGTGATTCGACTATAGACCTACAAAGACCTTTACTCCTCGTCCAATACCTAAGAAATATACCAAGGATAAGAATGATATTGAAAAGCATGCGTCTTCATTCACACGCGGCACACAACGAACAAAGCGAATCGTGCATCAAGATAGAATAGGACTATTCAAGACCCCTACTGTCATAAGTTAAACGATGTCAAAGTCCCAATCCGGACTCATCTTCTCTTGCAACCTTAAAAGAAAACTAAAAACTCTTTTGCTTGCCAAAAGGCATACGTAGTTTTATATCTTGGATATGGAATTCTTCAAGGTATCTGGTTCATGTGATCAGTACTAACTTACCATCTTTCGAATCACACCTCACTCCACTTCCCCTCGTGCAAGATCATGTGTATATTTCGCACAATTGTAAACTTATCCCTCAAAGTACCTACCCACCTCCTCATCATGATAGTACAACAAACTTATCTACTCGTATCCAACATCCATCCAATACTATACCCGCAAATAAGTAGCGTAGCGCTATAGAATCTAGAACCCTACTCTCCCCTACCCTTCCTGCATATGCATATGCTTATTTCCACTTTCGGCTTCCCCGCATTATAATACCTACCTAGTAGATTCCAGATTCAGATATCAGTATCTGCACCTCCCTACCGGCGACACCGGCGAGGCGACGCTTAGCATGTCTACAAGTACGAGGTGCTAAAATCTACCCACGCTCGCTACGGTACGGATACTGATGAAAAGGGCTAGAACGCGGGATGGAGAGTGGAGAGTGGATCCAGCTGAAAGAAGAGCAGCTGAATGGTAGCGTGCACGCGTGCAAGAATTTAGGTTTGGGGATACGGATGGGGCTAGAACGTTATGGATTTTGGCGGAGGGGAAGATAGTGGAATTTTATCTCAATTGTGTGGTTTAGTCACTTTGGTGGCGGCGTGGAGCTGGCTGAGTTGGAAATGAGGTGGCTTTGTGGTTACTGGAGAGGGTGAGAATGGGATACGATGGATGGGAATGGAGATAAATAGGAGATTCCCAGCATCTCCAATGTTGATGATGGCTCTGCATCGATTGTCTATTCAAACATGTCGTTCATAAGTGAAAGCGTTATTCCAGATTGCCGAATCAAGCCCGCCCGAAAACGCATCATAATCTGCTGCGATGGCACCTGGCAATCCGCCGTCTCTGGAAAAGAGAATTGTCCATCTAACGTAACACGTCTCTGTCGCGCCATCAACAGCGTCGCTCGAGATCCAAATGATGGCGAAAACTGGCAGCAGATCGTTTGGTACGATTCTGGAGTTGGAACCACATCCACGGGTCTGGGACCCGGACTCGAGGGAGCTATTGGTCAGGGATTGGAAGGAAATGTTATTGAGGCGTACAATTTCTGTGTACTGAATTGGAATCCGGGAGATAAGATTATGTGTTTTGGATTTTCTCGGGGTGCGTATACGGCGAGGACAATTGCGGGTTTGATTTCGGATATTGGAATTTGTTCGAAGAGGCAGCTTCAACAATTTCCTGATTTGTGGAAGTTGTACAAGCAGAAAAAATCCGGGGACGATGAGTCCAGAAAAAGATTTTATGGCAGTTCTCTGTACTTTAGTTGGCGAGAAGGGAGAGTTGCTGACCCGCAACCGGAGCCGGAGGATCGACCTGATGGGGGGTTAGTTTGGGATATAAAGGCTCATGGTGAATGGGCTTCCGAAGAATCAATGGAGGTAGAGGTAGTGGGAGTCTTTGATACTGTCGGAGCTTTAGGGTTGCCAGAAGTCTTTGGGATGGAATTGCCCAAATGGACGACCATTGGTGATAAGCCTGAATGGCACAATGTTGAACTTTCAGCCAGTAAGTCCTTCCAACTGATAGAGCTGTATTAACCAGAAAACTAATTCACATCTCAGACATTAAGCATGCATTTCAAGCGCTGGCCCTTGATGAGCACCGTGAAGCATTCACACCTACTCTTTACTACATCAAAAAGCCAGAGGATTATACAGACGCTGAAATAGAGGCACAACGGACTATATCTGATAATGCACATGCAGAGTGGTATGATATGTGTTTTAGTCCTCAACCTAATTTCGAGAAATTGAGAGATCTGGCCAAAATCCGAGACAAAGCTACCGAAGAGGTCGTTAAGATGGAAGAAAACAATAAGATGAAGAAAGCACTAGGCATTGATGGGAAAAAACCAGGCACTGGTAAGAAGGTACTTGAACAAGTCTGGTTTCCTGGCTACCACATACACATTGGTGGTGGATCAAGTGATACGCTATTGAACAAGGACAACATGGAAGAAATGTCCAACATTACGTTAGCATGGATGCTAGACCAAATTGAAAAATATGTGTCGATTGACAGGGAAGTCATAAAGGAAGACGGTTATGATCGCCAGGGAAAATTCGCGCAACTGAACAACGAGCGCCAAGTTCATCTAGACAGAGAAAAGGAGCGCGAGAAAGAGGGTTGGGGACAATGGATTTGGCGAAATGGCAAATGGGCAGCTTCCAAAGTTGCTCATCCTCTGACTGACGAAAAGAACATTCACTATGAGGACCGACGACACGCATGGGGCCTTGGAGATCTAAATGATAGTTTCACCACCATGTATAAAGCCAATGGATCGAAGCCACGCACACCAGGTCGCTATGCTCTCGATAAGAAAGGCAATAAACTGGGCGAAACAAATGAATATATTCACCCAACTACGGGATTCAGAGTTGAACAGCTGGAAAAGAAAGCAGAAGAAGCGAGGAAACAGAAAGATCACAGGAATCACAAGAACTGGGAAGATTTGAAATACAGACCTATCGACCTAAAAGGTGACAATTACAAGCGCCAGAAGAAATTTGAGCAAGGAAAAGTGACAGCATATGAGTATGTTTTCAAGTACAAAGATTGTTCAGAGACGTTACCAGAATGGCGGTTGGGTGATGCGGATTGCTATGAGAGGCTAGCTATTGAAGGCTCCGCTGCATATGACTATGTCGATGAGCTTGATCGAGCTTTGGAAACTGGTATTAAGACTGTTCGTCTTGATTTCTGGGGTGACAAAGCATCGTCGTTTCAAGTCGTCTCTAATTAATAAAGGCATAAGGATGGGTATATTTCGGTCTGTAAGCGCTTGGTTTGTATAAATTGTATATAATTTCGAAGTAGTATATATTTATTTAAGGGGCCTTTCATTGATACATATATGGTATAATAAAATATGATAGTCCTCGAATATAACAAGTTAATAAATGTGAGACTGAGCGACTGCGAAAGTTGATAAGATTTTCTCTGAGTAAAGAGGAATCAAGACTCAGGAGGGGCAGAAGATAATCAGGGACCAACTGAGTAGTGCCACACTTCTCCATTAGCGGCCGAGCCCCGCATCCACCCTAAATTTCGTCATTGGTTGCTGGGGTACAGGTATCATCATGCCTAGGTAGGTAGGTAGGTAGGTAGGTACCTGGTATTTCCAAGCTACCTACAAGTAATAAACAAGGCTTGACTCTAGACAATTCACCATCACGCGGCTCAGCTAGGTATTTAAACTAATACGCCTCTCAAGCTTTTTGTTTCTTTCTTTTCTTCTTTCCGTTTTGCTGTAGCAACCAGTCTGACAAACGAAATTTACTTTTATTCCTCCCTCGAAACATATCCCTTTACCAAACATCCGCACATCTACAGAAACAATAGACACGAATCCTTCCTGTCTACTTACCACAAACTCGCAAGCTCATTCAGTACACTCCCAAAAATGTCGGAGCAAACTCAAGAACCCCTCGTCGATACAAGTTCTGTTGTAAGACCAGCACAACACGAACGTCAAAAGAGTTTAGAGAAGTTGTATGCCGATCGGCCTACGGCTCATGAATTGAAGGAGAGACATATTTTATTAGATACAGATGCTGCACCGTACGTTTTTCTCTTTTTCTACGATCCTACTCAATACTGTTCCCATCCCCATAGTTCCCCAGTCTGCTATCGTGTTCTGGCAATTTGTCTGTCAACGTGCTAATTGCGGGGTAAACAAAATAGTGGTATCCAAAGTGCTCAACATGCACTCGAACAACAAAGAATTTCGGATAGTTTGAAGAAGAATTTGGAACATCGTCCCACCAAAGAGGATTTGGTTGAACGTATGTATTTCCTCCTATCACAATTTTCACATTTCCTTTCGATCGAGACAGAAGCTAATAACGAAACCCAGGCAATATCCTCTCTTCCACAAACGCCGCTCCAGGTATCCAAGCACAACAAAAAGAATTGGAGAAACACATGCGTGCGGATAGTTTGAACGAAAAATTAAGTCATCGTCCGCAACCGGAAGAATTGGTAAATAAGGGTGTTTTGAAGGAGGATCCTACGAGTCCGATCGAAGGCAGTAATGAGAGTGCCGAGAAGAGATACGAGGAAGCTATTGAGGAGGAGTATGCTAAGAGAGAAGGAGGTGCTTAGATCTACGGCGATTCATTGTGATTGGGCTGAAGGGAGTTTTTGATTTTCAAGTGCGAGGGAGTTGTCATTTAGCATGTATGCGTCCGATATGATTGCCACAACGAGAAAAGAGGAGTACAAGCAATGAATGTGAAAATGGGAATAGGAATCGGAGTGCAAATAGGGATGGGTTGAAACGCGCGACTAGTTGCTGCGATTTTCTAGTAAACAATGAATTACACCACAATTCTCACATATGATTGCCTTGTTTTGTATCTTCGGGCGAGTGTACTACATTGTTCATTGAAGAGCCTTTCTTCTATACTAGTGGGTTAGTTTGCCTTGTGGTCCAATTCCAACGATACAACATTTGCTTCTATATATCCCACAGAGCACTTGTTTGGGAGCTGGTTGCTAGTCTGAAGGTTCAAACCTGAACCATGGACTAAGTTTTGATGCATATCTATAAGATTACAATGCAGAGATCCCCCATCCTGATACTCTTGACTATTTTTTTTGCCGGTCTAGAATTTTTAGTCCAGCTAATAAATACAGTGATACATCATCACCTTCGCTAGCATATATTGCAGATTTGACTCTCATATCTTCAGCTAGCGAGAAGGGGGGGAGCTATTATGATGTCATTGATTAGTGAATTTAGTGAATTTAGTTGTATGTAGATTGTACTACTGAAGATAGAACTATTATTGATAAGCCACCGATGCACCGCGGCATATTATTGGGTATCTGAAATTTATGCAAAAGATCATATGCTCTGCCCATCCAAAAAGCCCATCAAATGAACTCCCCCGAATGCCAAATCCCATCCAAACGCATCATTGCTTGATTCTGGTACCCCGTTTCAGAAGCACAACTTTCGCTGTTTAGGATCACTAGGAGTATTTCCTTTATCCTTTGATTTCTCTCCTGCCTTGGTTTTCCTTGAACTACCAATTTGAGACTTGTGGCCACTTCCGGATGCAGATGGTGTCTCAGGTACCCCGGACGTCTCTTGAACTACGTCTCTGATTGTCTGTCTCGAAAGACAAAGATCAATATGCTCATTGAATTCCTTTTCATGTGTCGCTTGCGGCCGCTGACAAATGGGACAGTCCCACCATTTCTCTTCTACCACAGCACCGTCCTTCGGTTTGGGATTCGGCACAATTTCTTTTCCGTGATGTCGCCGCGGATCGTTTTCTTCGAGTTGACTTAAACTTTCCATTTCCTTGAATTCCTCTTCTCGTTCTTGACGCTCGGCATCTTCGAAGAGGAGTTCTTCGGGCCAAACTTCCCATCGCTCCTCAGAGTCATTTTCTTGGAGATCCGATGCTTTTCGTTTTGTTACGGAGGAAGATTTGCGTTCATTTTCGCCATCATCATTCTCCCGTGAGTCTTGTTTTCTGAATCCGAAAAAGGCCATGGTATCGGGCTTCTTCATGCTGATTAAATTTGTACACCGGAGCCCCAGTAGTCGTAATGTCAAACCTGGCGTCTCCGCCTCCAGTTTCTCAAGCATGGGAAGAGAATATTTGTACAAATCGTCAGCTGAGAATACAGCTTTTGGTGGAGCCGCCTGTCTTGTAAGTACCTCGTAGGTTTTTAGTTTCACTTTAAGAACTAGGGTTCGCCCTTTGAACTGGGTTCGTTGCATATCTTTTTCCAACTCCTCAGCTGTATGTCGAAGTTTGCTTCGAAGTTCTGTAGCATCATTCATTTCATTGAATGTACTTTCTGTGCCGACACTCTTGCGGGTATACTCCTCGGCCGGTTTGACGTCTGTTCTCCCAAGTCCAAGATAGCATTGCATTAGAAAAATGAACGCCTTTTCTCCAAACAATTTGGGTAGATAGTGTCGCACATTGTAGATATCTCCGCATGTATTGACGCCTATGGCGCCTAGTTCCCTTTCGAATACTCGTCCGATTCCGTTAACTTTACGAGTTGGAAGGTCTCGCATAAATTTCATAATCTCATTTCGATTGTTCGCAACACGATATTGACCATTAGGTTTATTGTAATTCGAACATATTTTAGCCTAATCATATTGAGTTAGTGTATTGAAATTTAAATTCATCCTCAAATTCTACAGCAGCGGGTTGATGATAATAGCGTCCCGCCTCGCCCGTCATACCGCTGACTTCTAAACTTGCAGAATGTACTCACTATCTTAGCATTGGCTGCAATTCCAGCAGATATGGTTACTTTCGTTTTCTCATGAACCTCTCTCCTCAGCTGTTCAACAGCAGCCTCCGGGTCGATATCATTCTTTTGACAGTACTCCGTGATGTTAAGATATGCCTCATCAATGCTAGCACTCTCGAACCGTGGATCATAGTCTACCAAAATTTCCCGGACTTCTTGTGCCTTCGCGGTATATTTATTGAAATTCAGAGGAACCTGGATTAATTGCGGGCATAACTTCTTTGCTATAAACCCCGCCATCGCACTTCTGACACCAAATCGCCGTGCGTGGTAATTGCATGTTGTGACAACTCCTTTCCCAACAGAGAATGGAACATCTTTCAATTCCGGACGGTCAAGCTCCTCGACTGCAGCGTAAAATGCGTCGCAATCAATATGGACAATTGTTTGAGTCAGATCTCTTGTGAGTTCAAGCTCTGCAATTGCAGTGTCTGCTCGTTGACGGTCGTGAGCTAAATCAAGCTTCTCCAATTCAGCCTTCTTCCCTAAGATTCGTTCAATCTTTACTGTCAGGGTCTTGTCTCTTTCCTCCTCATGATTGAAATATTTGGATCCCTTCGAAGCATTGTAGATGATCTCGGAAACCTGGTGATAAAGTTAGAGAGACCACAAACACATTTCGGTCGCCACGTACCTTTGACTGGTCTACAGAATCTTGTCCAGATTTTGTAAGAGACGGGCCTAGTAGAGAATATTTGAGAGACTTATGCTCATTCTCGTCCCTTTCTGGAGTTGTTTCCGATGCCATGTCTCGATGTCCATGCTCGACTCGTGGCGACTGTAAGAAACGCGAAAGGCATAATTGTTTGACGCGCTGTCATGCTTTCAATATAGATAGCTATTATGTAAGCGACTCAGAATACCACTTCCTTAAGAAAACCCCCCAATGAAATGATATGCAGAGGTTCATGATTTTAGATCGTCTTTTAAGGAGTACTAATTTCGTATACGTTAGACAATGTGAAATTTTAAAGTGTCTAACAAAAGTCTATAGCAGCTTTCAAAAAGCAAGTTCATCGTCAAATGATTGTGAACGGGCTCGGCTAAACTTACTCCGATATATTAAATCGATAAAAAAAAGTTACGCATGTTATCGAATGGACGAATGATACCACAATCCAATAGCAACCATGAGTATGCATAGAGTAGCCCGCGCTGTGGCTTCAACCGAAGCTCGCGCTGGAGTGCTACGTGGGAGTGTCCCCAGAGCTAGATTTTTATGCTTGAATTCACCTGTTCAAGGGCTCGGAGCAAGAAATGCGATCCTCGGTGCCAGATTGGGAGGAAAGAGACATTTCTCTCAATCGCCAATTATCAGAGCTGGTGTTGCCCAGGCAGTCTTAGAGAAGGCTGCCGCAGATCCATCAGCTCTCACTCAAGAAGCTATTGTCGACAATCTGAATGCCGCAGAGAGGGATCGATTGAGGAGGGTCAGAAACATTGGTATCGCAGCACACATTGACAGTGGCAAAACGACCGCCACAGAACGAGTTCTCTTTTACACTGGACGAATTAATGCTATTCACGAAGTCCGAGGAAAGGATGCAGTCGGCGCAAAGATGGACTCTATGGAATTAGAGAGAGAGAAAGGTATTACAATTCAGTCTGCTGCTACTTTCTGCGATTGGTTGAAGGTTGAGAATGGGAAGGAGGAGAAATATCACATAAACTTGATCGATACTCCTGGACATATTGATTTCACAATTGAGGTTGAGAGAGCTTTGCGAGTACTAGATGGAGCTGTCATGATTCTTTGCGCTGTCAGTGGAGTTCAAAGTCAGACGATTACTGTGGACAGACAAATGCGGAGATACAATGTTCCTCGTATCAGTTTTATTAACAAGATGGACAGAATGGGTGCCAATCCTTTCAAGGCTGTCGAGCAAATCAATCAAAAATTACGAATCCCAGCAGCAGCACTTCAAGTCCCCATTGGTTCAGAAGACAGCTTCAACGGTGTCGTTGATTTGATCAGGATGAAGGCTATTTACAACGATGGGCCCAAGGGAGAAATCATTAGAGAGACTGATGAGATCCCAGAGGAACTCAAGAAGTTGTGCGAAGAGAAGAGAGCTCTGTTGATCGAAACATTGGCCGATGTCGACGACGAAATTGCTGAGATTTTCTTGGATGAGAAAACTCCATCTATCGAGCAAATGAAGGCTGCTATCAGACGGGCAACCATCAATTTGAAATTCACCCCTGTCTTGATGGGAAGTGCTTTGGCTGACAAGTCAGTGCAGCCCATGCTTGATGCAGTCTGCGATTACCTACCAAATCCTGCTGAGGTCGAGAATTTGGCGCTTGACAAGCGAAGAGCTGAAGCCCCCGTGAAGCTTGTCTCTTATAATGAGCTACCATTCGTTGGCTTGGCCTTCAAGCTTGAGGAGAGTAATTATGGTCAATTGACCTATATTCGAGTTTACCAAGGATCTTTGAAAAAGGGCATGAACGTGTTCAATGCTAGAACTGATAAGAGAGTCAAGATCCCTAGAATTGTGCGCATGCATTCCAATGAGATGGAGGAAGTTCCTGAGATTGGAGCTGGAGAAATTTGTGCTGTGTTCGGAGTTGATTGTGCTTCTGGTGACACATTTACCGACGGTGGTTTACCATACTCTATGTCTTCTATGTTCGTACCAGATCCTGTCATTTCGTTGTCTATCAAGCCAAAGACAACCAAAGATGGATCCAACTTCAGTAAGGCTATGAACAGATTCCAACGTGAGGATCCAACATTCCGTGTACATGTTGATGCCGAAAGTCAGGAAACCATTATTTCTGGTATGGGAGAATTGCATCTTGATATTTACGTCGAGAGAATGCGAAGAGAGTACAAGGTCGAAGTTGAAACCGGTAAACCTCAAGTCGCTTACAGAGAGACCATCACTGAACATGTGGCATTCGACCACACTCTCAAGAAACAGACTGGAGGTGCTGGTGATTACGCTCGTGTCGTTGGTTTCTTGGAACCTATTGAGCCTGGTCCAAATGGATATGCTCCATCAACTTTCAAGGAAGAAGTCACTGGAGGTTCCATTTCTGATAAATTCTTGTTCGCTTGCGAAAAAGGATTCCTCGCCTCTTGTGAAAAGGGACCCCTTCTCGGTCACCCCGTTCTCGGTACCCATATGGTTGTCAACGATGGTGCAACCCACATGACAGATTCTTCTGAAATGGCTTTCAAGAATGCCACTCAACAGGCTTTTAGAAAAGCTTTCAAAGAAGGCAAACCACAAGTTCTTGAACCTCTCATGAAGACTACCATTACAGCACCCAATGAGTTCCAGGGTAACATTGTTGGTTTGTTAAATAAGAGAAACGCTATCATCAGTGATACGGAGATCGGACCAGAAGATTTCACTCTTATTGCGGATTGTAGTTTGAATGCTATGTTCGGATTTAGTTCGCAGTTGAGAGCAGCTACGCAAGGAAAGGGAGAGTTTGGTATGGAATTCAGTCATTACGCTCCTGCGCCAGGACAGTTACAGTAAGTGGTTTCTAGTATTCTCACCGTTAATTTAATATACTTCATGCTAATACATCATCTAGAAAAGAGCTCATTTCCAACTACGAAAAAGCACAGGCTGATAGACACAAGAAGTAAAGTGTATGGTTGATGATGATTTGGAGGACTTAAGCAATTAGTCGTGTGTCAAAAATATGTTGATGAGTGACGAGATGGATGCCACGAAAATATAATGGGTCACAAAAATCTTTAGCACAATTCTACGGCGAATTACGATGTACAGATATACGGACATGAGGGGCGTACAAAATAAAAGTTTCCATGAGTGGACGAGTGAGTGCATGGTTTGAACGGAGGAATCACGTTTTTGGACGAATGGATGGATATTGGAATGATTAAGCGGGGGATAGCCTTACAACATAGAAGGGTACATAAAAGATACCTTTACTGTATATTACTATAGCGAATAGATGAATAAAGAACTCTCGACTTCAGGAATAGAAGAAATGGTATATGCACCATCGTCGGTAAAATCAATACTTAACATGATTCCTAAGTGCCTGAAATGAAGCTTTATCCCAAAGAAAATTCCAGTCAATTCCCCAAAGCTCTTTCGGTCCATTCCCACAGTTTCTTTGCCAAATTTGAATCCTTAGCCGTTGTGTCCAACGTTGAATTGCTCTCAACACCCACCGGCATGTAATATGCGCCATTAGCCAACTCTTTCTTCTTTGCTCCCGCGGCAGCCCACGTCTGATTCATAGTGCCTTGCTCAACCGTTATTGTTTGGCTTACACTAGTCACATAGACGAACCATTTATGCCAAAAGGATAAGTTCGAGACTAGCCCCGTGTTGATAACTCCTGGGTGAACCGCTACAGACGTTATCTGCGGATAACGACGGGCAAGCTCTGCTGCATAGAGTATGTTGGCTATCTTGCTTTGTCCATAGCGGCTCCACGTCCCAAAGGTCAGATCCTCTTGGGTTGTTTTCAATTTGTCAAAGACAATGCCTTGACTCGGACGAAACTTCCATCCCAAGGAAGTATTCAAGACAATTCGTACGTCGGAGGAGGGGATTTCAGCAGTCTTCAGCATGATTGGTAGTAAATGATGGAGAACGGCAGCATTGCCGAGATGATTTGTTGCGAACTGGATTTCGTATCCGTCTTTGCTGAGAGCAGCAGGCACGGCCATGATACCTGCATTACCCATGAAGATATCAAGACGATCATGCTTGAACATCTTGACACCGGCAGCGATTGATGAGAGTGAAGACAGATCAATAGGAAGAAAGGTCAGGCCCGCTGATGGGACATCCTTCTTGATAGATTCTATGAGAGCTGACGCTGCGCTACCATTACGTCCCGTGAAGTAAATGTGTGATGAGTTGTGCTTCGCAAGAACTCTGACTGTATTACTTCCAAGTCCTGCTGTGCCTTTGATTAACATTAGCATTTGTGAACAATCACGACTAGGGTAGCTTTTAGGGTCCTCACCTCCAGTGACCAAGATAACTTTGTCCGTCAAAGTGGGTATATCCCTCTCCGGTCTGAAATTGATATCTTTAATGCCGCCCATACCGGCAACTTGGGCAAAAGATAAAGCAGGTAAAAGTTATAGTAGTAACAATAAAGGTGAAAATAAAGGGGATGAGGATTTGGAATTGGCTGAAGCTGGTTCTTGGGGCAACTTGCACGAAATAATTAAAGATTGCTGTACAGATAGACGACTGCAATTGAATCAAGTGAGGTATTGGTGATTCTGTATTTGAGAAAGGGATCGATATTTATATACTGGAACCTCAACTAAGGAGTCCTCAGTATGGCATCGCTACTGCCATCAGCTTACAAGGTAGTTTCCCAAACAATACTAGTAGACAATAACTAAGTGACCAACTATGGCTCACATATGAGTGCCACTGGGTCACCCTGATGAGAAGAAAAGCTGTTATATCAGAATCCAGGTGAACATATCGTTTCCGAAGCGTTGTGAAAGGATGAGAATCCATGAAATGCAGTGGCTCGTTTGGTGGCTCGTGGATGAAGGCTAAACTGTATTTGGGTGAATTTGTGTAAGCAAGGTGCATCAACCAATCAAGAGCTTGTTATTCACCCGCCAACCCCCCTCGTGACGTTGCTCCCTCCTTCATCCGAAACGTCATTCGTTCTTCTTCAAAGATGGTGGAATTGTTAATATAAAAGTTCGCTCTTTTGATCTAATAACTGTAAGCAGATTGCAGAAATTCACTCTTATCACCCCAACTGATTATCTTTTGCTTGGCATGCTTCAGTTGTCTGAAAATCACATCAAACAGAAACCATGAATATCACGCAGAACCTTTCTTTTAGAGTAGGGCCAATGAATCAACTGGCTGAGGTAGATACTATCCCTTTTTATAACCACCTGGATTCCAAAAATGCTGATTGCGACTTGAAGGCTAAAAAGGACGAGGATGATTGGACGGGTACGACGGATGCAAAGGAAAGGAGAAAGCGACAAAACCGTTTAAATATCAGAGCTTTCAGTATGTAAATTGTTGGTTAAAGTTTATGGTTTACACAGGTGAACTATCAAAAGATTTCTATAATTGCAGAAATTTCATATCATTCCTCCCTGATTATCTTCTACTTCTAGTAATCTTTCAATTTTATTAGAAAAGAAGTGTAGTTGGCCTTCACTACTGCAGATACCATGGCGATTCTCGAATGAGCTGTTCCTTAACTCTATTTTTAAGGGTCTCTCAGAATTTTGGACATTTGGATTCTGCAGTAACATAGCTGACCTGGCCACAGGAAGACGCAAGGCACTTGAGGCAAAAGCCACTCCCAAAGACCAATTCGTTGTATGGAAGCCACAGTCCCAGCCTGATATTGCAGCTCAAAACTCTGCATCCACAGCAAAGCATCTAGAGCAACAGCTCTCAAACATCAATCGAGCTTCAGAGGTATCAAGTTTAACATTCCCACTGCCTCTGGATCACCTCCTTACGATTATTCAATACAACGTTCTCCGCGCTTGCATGACGAACTTGACCATTCTAAACCTACCTCACACCACTGCCACTGAGTGCCGCAGCGTGCTCAGCGCCCCCATGTTCCCAGCCCCTTCCATCATTCCACCGTCTCTCTCTCCGACCCCATTACAACTCAGCGCCCCTCACCCCCAATGGATAGATATACTTCCGTGTCCGAAAATGCGAAACAATGCCATGCTTACTTTCCATGAAATCGATGAAGATGATTTGTGTAGGGATCTGTGTGGAGGTATATTTGAAGATTGTAATGATTTGGATGAGAAGGGGATGCTGGTCTGGAATGATCCGTGGCATGCAAGTGGATGGGAAATCACAGAGGGGTTTGCAAAGAAATGGGGCTTCTTGTTAAAGGGCTGCCATGAAATCGTTGAAGCTTCGAATAAATGGAGAGAATTGAGAAATGAAGATAGATTGATTATTGAGATTTGAAATGATAATTGTTCTTGCTTTTTCAAAGATATTTTTCTTTACAGGGTCTCTTTGTACGTTACCATGACAGGGCGGCAGGTTCGATGATCTTCAATGTAAGAATGGATCTGAGGATACAATGGTATCAAGACATTTGTGCGTGAGTTCCGTATGACCAATTTCTTATTGAATGACAAGCTATCGCCCCGATCCGATCAGTAGGTATTGATACGACACGCGATAGTTATCTGGAACTGTGTATGATTATACTATTAAACAAGTGCGAAACAAAAAATACGCAGTGAGGAGAATTGAAACGATGGTTGCAGTGTTCGAATGCTAAGATTACAATCTCCCCGGATCGACCAGAAAGAAACCCTTCAAATTGTATTGAAAAAGAAATTACCGAGTACGAAAGGTCGGATCCGCAATCCCGAAGGTCGGTCCATCCATAAAAACAGCAGCAACGTCAAAGGGTGCGGCAAAAAATGGGTTCTATCAAGGAGACGCTCACATCTAGCATTTAATGTTCTCGTCTGATTGAACTTGACTAACAATGATAGTCCAGAGAATTGGATTCGAAACTCTCAAATCATCTTGAAAATCGATAGTTCGGGTGGTAATATATCGCTAAATATAGCTTCTGTAGGATTTTCAGGGGTGCGATCCTTCTCGCTAGGAACCGCTAAGTCCTCCGCATCTGCCGATTAACTGAAACGGTACTATGATCTCTATCTTTGGCGGCATAAGGATCTTGTAATCGGATGCAACCTACATGACGTTAAAGTACGTTAATTTTTTTATAGACAAATGCAGCGAATGTGTTCGACGGGTTTCGAATATTGCTCAAGAGATATTGAGATCAACAGACGGAATCAATTACCGATGTGGGGATAACAAGCCTAGATGTTGGCGCATCCTACGTTATTGACTGTCACTCTTAGCATAAATTTGAACAAGGTTGAAATCTTCAGTGTATAATCACCAAAAAGGATAGGAGAGTAGCTGCCAACTGTCATCATCATGTCAGAGATAGCGGCGTGCAAAGAGTAACAATGTCACTCACTGGTAGTAGTCCGAGCTACCCGTCAATAGTTGAGTATGGAAGGAAAAAAGCTTGAAGTCCAGCAGCCCCCAATCTTATGCTCTCAGCGAAAGTGAATGATACCCCATCAAGACACTGGAACTTAAGATAAGACTAGAATTGCCTCATCTTAAAGAAGAGAGAAATGAACAAGAAACAATGTTTAGCTACTCATGTGGAAAGGGACTGTATCTTCTACACTTCCTCATAATCATCCCATGCTTGATCTTTGTTTTCATCCCGATGTCGATGGTGTAATTTCGAGCTGAAATACTGCCCCAAATCCCTCAGAACGGATCGCAACCCGTGTTGAACCTAGAATTGCAGAGCTATTGGCAGCGAGAGTTTCAAATCAAAAAGTTTCAAAAGTCATAATCCATACGTTAAAAATTACCTTGGCAGTATGAAAGATATACCGGAATCGTCCAACATGTCTGTACAAGATTCAACGTCAGATGAGGGACCTATGGTCATACAGTTCGTCTCTGGTCGGGCAAAGGATCGAACAACCCAAAGCCTGATACGATCGCATGCGATGTCTGCTTTTCGAAGTAAGCAGCGACAGCAGAAGGCTAAACGAAAAATTACCGCGCGGAAACTTATGCGATTTGAACGCGTCTGCGACTTTTCAAAGTCTAGTCTTATTATTCAATCAAGCTCATCGCACGTAAAGTCATTTGCACGTAATACACTTGATCCAACTCCTGAAACTGGTACCAAGAATCAACAATACAGATGCGACCATTACACTTCACTTGAAGTCACACAAGTGGGACTGCCATCATTATTCGCTTTCGCGCCCGCTCAACCCGACCCTTTAAGCTCTGCGATCCATCCGCCACCAGATTTAATTCACAAATACTCCCGAGAGGTGAGTACAACTAAACAAATTGGTGCGTCGTGTCATGGATTCCCGAGGTGACTGTGATGCCTATGATCATGAAGGTTGTACCGAGAGCTAAACCTTGATTTAGCTTTGATATTTTGTTCGCCAGGGCCCGAGAAATTAGTTGATTTTCCAAAAGCTGCCGGACAAGCCTTATCGACAAGCATCATTTATATGATATATGCCTATTCATGCTCAGTCCGAGGAACGATAAACGATGAACTGGCTGCAGGATTGAGAGATGCAGCTATTGCACAAATTGGTCAGAAACTAGCTCAAGAAGGGACATTATGGTCCGATGCTACAATAGCGTCAATAGCCTATTTTTCGACAGGTATTTGGGTAGGTGAGGGGTATCGGGGGTGGATTATCGGACGGCTAATGATGATATTTCAGGCAATTGAACGCAATGCAGAGGAAGTTGAGGCACATATGACTGGCGTAGAATTGTTAGTCAAGAGACGAGGATTGGAGAGCTTTGGAGTTTATCCTTTTGGACAAACAATCCGAAAGTACCTAGTGATGTAAGCCACCTACCCTAATGCGAATACCAATTTTGTCATTAAAGCAGACATAAGGCGTCACATCATTGCGAAGGCTATCAGGGCCGAAGAGCTCCCTCTGAGCTTCAGCAATTCTTTGATTCAATTGAAAGAGAATGAACCTCAATGTCGGCGATTCACGTCCCCGTTATATTGTCCATCTGGTTCGTTCGAATCTGTCAGACAGTTGAAAGGATTCGACGACTCCCTGATCCAGGTTCTATATATCGCCAAGGATTTGATCGACCTTATTATTGGGGGATACGAGCAAACGGTCGATAACGCCAATTACCAAAGCCGCTTATCTGCAGCTTTGTACTTTCTACAGCCGGATACTGTCAAAATGGGTCCCTCAAATCTGACATCCCAGTATTGGATTTTCGAATGTTGTAGACTTGCTACCCTTATAATATTTCAAGCCATGAAAACTTGCACCCCTCTTGCTTCAAGCGACGAGTACCTCACATCGGCAATGATTTGCGCCATAGAAAGAACGGACGTTGACGAAACCTGGGGGGACGTGTTAGGCATATTATATTGGGTATCTATCATTGCTTGTGCGTCAAGTCAAGGTCGATCAGACCCTGGAATTCTGGATTCGAGGTTAGGCAAGACGATATTCAAGATAGCCTCTTCCGTACAAAATTTCGAGTACGCAACAGGGCCTGCCCAGAAATTTGCGCAAATGCAAATGGTTTTGGCAAGTAGATATGAGTTGGCTGCCGCTGGAAAGATGCAAAAGAATTATTGAAACAATTGAAAGAAGGGACGATGAGAAATGGGTGCCCAATAGCTCTAAGCCGGGAGGGAAGATCGTAGTGTTTCGGATTGAAAATTCACCATTTCATTCCTGCAATACGAGATGCACAATAGGATACAGTGGTCTGTGCGTTGATTACAATTTGACCTCTTAGCGTGACTTGAAATCGGTTACATGGTTGATCATAATAATGATTGTGTAGGTATTCGGAATCAAAATCTTATATGTCATCTAAAGTGATAAAAATAGAACTACTCCACCTATTAAAAAAAAGACTAATTATGAACTCAAAGTAGTCCCCCATCCTTTAATCAGGGGCACCAGTTCCCCACAATAGCTCCTCTCGAACTTGACATACCTCTTTGTCCCTCCAAAACTCCACGCTACGGCATTCATCTCTTCCCTATCATAACTAGGTGCAAATTGCACAAACTTTTCCAACTGCGCATTGATTACCGGCCACTTCTTCGCCGCTCTATCTGGCAATTTCAATGCATAATAGCCCACCCTCTCGATTTCTCCGCTATCAACCTTGATTGTGACCGCGAATGTATACCCCACTGCGTTAAGGAATTCTTGCATTTCAAAGAATTGAGCCTGACTCGGTGGTTCTGCGCCAGCTAATGCGTTGAAAGAAGTAGCTTGCTGTAGAGAAATAGGCCCCTGGGCTCGAAAATATAAATTCACAGTTCCCTTTTGGTAGTCGACCGCCACATGACGGACCTTTTCCAACTCCAGCGCCTTGAATCTCTCCTCGTGCTTGGTCAAGCTCTCTGGTACGCCTTTGGCACTCAAAATATCACCGAGTGGTCTCATGCCTCTCATGTATACCCATGCTTTTACCAAGCCCTTCTCTGCGTCGAAATCACACGATTCTTCTGGTAAGCCATCATACAACGAGCTCCAGGATGTAACCAATTTTCCTAGGGTACTGGCAACATCCGGAGACAAAAGGCCGGCGGATGAGGCAATAGTTACAGTGTCTATAGGTCTTCGGGAATAAAAGCGATAATTTAAAGCATCACCCAGACGGTCTGTTGCACGCCATAGAACAACACCGTCATGAAATGAATCAGAGAAGACAGAGAGAATCTTTTTGGTTGTGGACTCGGAATATGGCGCGTTGATCGCAGCTGAGAGGATTTGAATGTCGTTGAGAAAGCGCGATTGATCGAACTTTGAAGGTTCAGAGACCACTTGAACAACCATTTTGCTCTTGAAGTAACAATTATTGAGTGAGGCACAATTGTCTCATGATTATGATCTTGTAAATCTAGATATTTATATCCCGAGGCCCTTAGACTCGCTCATGGCCGATGTAGTGACTGCTGGTGACCAACGCCATAATCTCGGCATACATGCAAAGTAACCAGACTGGTATTCAAACCCCGAGTCTTGTAAGAAATTTAACTTTAATTTGATGATAGAAATCTTCAACGTTCCACTCGGAGTCAAGACGTTTGCTTTGCAGAGGGTCAAAATGTGCAAAACGCAAGGATTGAATTCTCAGCGCATGTTTCCACTATTAATCGATGCACGGAATCTGCTACGCGCCCAGAGCCATGGTATTGGGAGGATGGGCCAGTGGGGATGATTCCATCCATCCTTCTGGAATCGTCATTGGTGTTCGTACTCGCCAATGTTGGCTTGGGCTGTACCAGATCAACGTTGTAGTGTGGAATCACAACCTATTTTAATTCGGGATTACGTGGGCCCCCACCCGAAGACAATAACCGGCAATGACCCGGAATCCGAAATATATTACGCCTACCCCTATTCAACGCAAATACGGCTGATGATGTATGGGCTCTTATAAACCTATTAAATTCCAATCCGCTCCATGCGGTATTCACACACTTCTTGAAGTAAGACATCACAGGTAGGCTGCAGTATAACTTGATTGTATGATTCCGGTTACGCCCAATTAATCTTTCGGTCATATCATACGAATTTCTGTGAACGATAGCATCATGTCCAAGGGTGTTAACTCTTAGTGAAGATTTGTTATACTCTTGGTGAGTGATCATGTTCGTAGTTCCTTTCCATGTCTCTCTAGCAAATATCCTGGCCGGGATCTCGCCAAAAACTGGTTGTTCTCGAAAATCAAGAATTTCAAAGACAACTCCGACCTCTTGACGTATCGTTTCTATGCTGCTTTTCAGAAAACCGCAGTCTTTCTCGATTTTTCGCTTTTCATCTTCTGAGCTCTCTCTCACCGTTCCTCTTCTCTTTCTTCCTCCTTGTGGTTGAAGAATGGACCTCTTTTCTCCTCCGTCTAATAGTAGTATTTAGATCATTCTTTTCCTTCCTGGCCTAGGAAGAACAAAGGTTTGGGGCAGAGGACTGTTTTAACCAGAGAGAAAACATATGAAAAAACATATGAAAAAGCATATAAAATTTAAACTGCATAAATTCACGTCGAAGAAAAACTCCAAATGACTATACAATAAAAGGGCAAAATAACATCGTCACTCCTTTCCCCCTCAGAATGCCAGCTTCTACTATTCATTTATCCTCTCAATCAAAATTTGAACGTTTCCTCTCCAATTATATGCCAAGAGTGATTGCCCATTCCTTTCCTCGGCCTAATTCTCGATAATAAAGAACCTTACACATTCTGCTCTCCAGGAAAGGCGCGAACGGCGGAAGCGGAACAACAATACCTTCTCTTTTTGATGCTCTGCTCAGAGTGTTTATGAACTTGAATAAAATTGAGTGCTTCAAGCAATATTTTGCTTGAAACACATACTGCCGGGAACTTTGGACTGATCCCTGTTCTACGACCTTGGCTTCACTTGATTCTGCCATAAAAAGAAGTAAAGCCAGCTACAACCAGATTAGTGTTCATGTTCAAGGAGATACATGATTCGCAAGCATATACTTCCAGGATTTAGGCTGGCAAACATGTAGAACAGTCTTTTAACTTGTGCTGTAAATATCATGGAGCTGTGTGACCTGATGTTATATAAGTCTTGAAAACATTGCCTGAGGAGATGCGGTCAGCGTCTGTCTGTAGCTGTATAATTCATCTCAGGGGTTGTTAGATGCGACAGTGAAATAGTCAAACTGTCAGAAGCCTGGAGTCATCATGATCAAAGACAAGTGAAGGTACGAAAATGCAGGGAACTTTTCGAAAAGCTAGTGTGAAGTTTAGCTTATTCGCTTGAGTGCACCGGGGTAGACTTTCCGGGGTCGGGGGGGG